>DWDX01003251.1:0-13451 GCA_018245675.1 Agara michaeli | reverse complement strand
CCACATTTATTCCAATTAATTCATACAAATAAAATACGTAACATGTTTTAGGAACAATATATTTTTTGCTAGCAGTATATATATACAGAAACAAGTGATCAATTGTTCTGTACGTATTTAAGGTTCGATTTTAATGTGAACATAAAATTTCGATCTAAAATATTATAAGATTGTACTGCTATAAAAGTTTGTTTCAATGGACGTTAAAAAACTCAAATATGGCCTTTATGAAGTATACAATTCATTTCCCTTTGTTCTGATAGCTTCCCATTACTCGTAAGATTGATTGAACCCAAACATTGGATGGACGATTAAAAGCATACGAATGTTGAAATTTGTGAAAAGCAAAGTTAGTATTTTTTTTTTTTGGTTTATTTTGTTGTATTCTTTTTGGTGTTGTTGTAATGTGTGTGTTGTTCCTTCCGGGACGGTATGGTCGCTCTGCGACAAAGTCCTTCAATGAATAAATAAAAAAAAAGTAAGTGAGACTATAGAGTCAATAAATCTTCAGAAGATCGATGGGTGTTCCATTCTCATTGGCGCTGACGCTTCTCATGTGAATATTTATTGTATCCGGATATCATTCGCTGTCGAAAAGGTTTGTGAAAGTAAAAAAAAAACGTTCGAGGGTCTTCGTAGGGCCCGTAACGAGTTTTCTGAATGCCCGATGACCACAGTTACCGTGGACTGTAGACTATTAACGCAATGTGGTTGTCCTTTAGCTCTCCCTAGTCTCTAACTGCTTATAACGGCTTAGGGTGTTCAATGGCAGCGAGATTTATCCCGATTCAATCTATTTAGGGTGTTCAGAGCGATATCGGGCATCTTTACGTTGCCGATAATTCTCTTTACCGCGCGTGTTTATTGTGGAGCAAAATTTGATTTGATTTAAAATAAGCATTTTTATTTAATTTAATATACAAACCCATAGCATTTTTTTTTAGTTTTATAGAGCACAATTTAAGTAAAACTTTAAATGTATACACCTAATTGACGTACATTTTCACCACTCTTTCATTTGAAATCTCACGGCATTATTTATTCAAGATCAATACTAAAGAAAGCGCTTGGTGATTTACAAGAAATGCCATCTGAATCTCACATATGTGGATATGTCTTTTTAATGTAAAGCTATTACAACATGGATATTACATATATGAATATTACTGCAACATAGTTTTGAATAGCATGTCCCATTATTCTAAACTATGCATTAACATAACGTATCTAATCGTTTATACAGTTGTTTCAACAAAGATTTTGTTTAATATATTCGACAAAATGGCTGCCAAGTATTTTATGGTTACATAATTTTCAACTCTATTACCATACTATGTAACCACAAGATGGTTTATGTATATAGATCAAGCAATAAAGAATACAATGTATCGTGATAACTGTAATATAATATTCTCACTACGCTTCAAGATAGACGTCTGTGTTTCTGTATATTAAGAGTCTTGTCTTAACCTAACGTTTTATAATGTATTCACTGAATACGGTAAAAAAATTAAAAACCTACTAACAATACGCTTAAAAAACCAAATCATTTACAGTAATCTGAATATATAAAGTTTTCATAACGTGTACTTACTGGATATGGCAGCTAAAGATGAGAGGTGGGATAACTTCGCCCCCGTGCGAGTTCTGGCACTTAATTTACAGATATGTACTCGTATGTATATCAACGTTAGGTACATTTGCAAGCAAAAGTGTTAATGAATTAGATACGTATCGTATCAAATATCTCCGCGCAGGTGTGGTTTCAACGGCGACTCTAATTGCATCGGCAACTCGGAACGAATCGCTGAATCAGTACATTTTACTCGTATTCTTAGAATCGCCCGCTACTTGAACACACAATTAGACGTCTATCTTAATTGTTATACCGTTTTCCTTTTTTGTTATTTGTGTTAATTTTTACGATTCACATTCGACTTGTCCTCCCGCCTTTTAGCAGCATCTCGACGAAGGCGGGAAATAATTTTTCATCTCTTAAATAACTCTTATAACGGATTATCTTAAGTGTTTACTTTCACAGCGTTTCAAGTAAATTCGTAACAAATTCCAACCATAATAATATCGTTTCAGCGCCTCTGACGTAAAAATGTAACAGACATATACATAGACATATTGAGTCACTTTTGACTATTGAGTTTGTAGCGTAAAAAGTGCCAGCTACGCTTTTTATTTCAATGTTGCAAATGAAAATATTTCCATTTATCCGAAGTGAAATAAAATGATTCCGTTTTTTAAAGATATAAAACTGTGATTGTTTATAGAACTGTGAAAATAAAATGTGTTCTGTTGCGGTGAAATAAAATATGCGAGTAAAACATGAATCCGTTCACTCTTTCATAATAGAATTGTACGCACGCGACTTTTTAAACTGAGCATTTTTATTTTACGTTTAATTTTGCTACATCGAATTGTTTTTTATCTGTTGTGTATCTTTTTACAACTGAGAGTTTGAAACTAGTTTCTTTTGTAAACTAGCAAGCTTCTTTTGTATCCTGATGGATTTCTAAGTTTCCGATCATAATTCGTTTAATAATAACAGTATAGGTTTAATTAATAATATTTCATATAAAGCTCCATTTTGACGTTCCATTATCCACAAGAATTTGTAATATCTCACACAAGCGTTATAACTGAAAGAATCTTCTTTCTAAAAGGCTCTCTACATGAACATTTTTTACAAAGTACTCAGTTGAAACGGCCTTACTGAACTTGTTGCAGCGTCTACTTTAAATTCTAACTCGGAAAAGAGACTAAAACATTTAGCTGCACTCACAGGAATGGACGCTGGCTGGCTTTTGCAGAGAACTAACAAAAAAAAAACACCTTTGATGACATTTTACGACAGGCGTAGTCGATTTGAGAATTAAATCGCTACTTCACATTGACTTCAATTACGGTTTTATAACGATTATTAACTATGCAATTAAAACTTTAATATCGGCAACTTTTTGTGTTGGAAATAAAGTTGCATTAAGTCCGCCCATTGTACCCTAGCATTAGGTGCTACAATAAAGTTTAAATAAATAAATAAACGTAGAAATTTATCAATAAAATTTATCTCTACGTTTATAAATGTATACACACTTACAGTAATGTTGTTTCGCAGTTAAAAACATTTCTGTGTAAACGGTCTCGTCAATCGATAATAGAGCGTATCTACATATTCGGCACTGGCAGTTTTATGTTACCGAACACCGTTATTATCTTGTAAAACGATACGTGAACAGACAGCGCCGCTAAAAACTTACGTCACCGCTTCGCATTGACAACGTAGACTATCGAAACCAACCACGCGTTCTGTATGTGTACCAACTACTCGATTGTCATGCTAGCCTGGTATCCGATTACCGTTTGTTTCCGATTTAATATAAAGTACCACTTCATTGCTTGCTGTGTGCAGTGAGTGAGTGCCATTTACAGAATTCTACGAACTAATTCAATTATTTTAATCGAATTAGTAATGAATAAAGGAAAGAAATCAATTTAAAAAAACTAGAAAAGCTGATCTATTTCAGTTTTATTCAATAAATAGCAGTTTCAGACACCGCAGTATCCGGTCGAGTGACTTTATGGCAGCACCCGAAATACGGCTAATTCGAAATCACGCAAGGTTTTGTTTAGGACGTAATAAACACTTGGATTTGTTCTTTTATTAATATTTCTGGTCAATTTTCGTATTCCCATTTATTACATTGCGTTTCATCTTAGCATAATTTAAATATTAGTCATAAAATACTTCATTACATTATTAATATTACATTATATTATTATTGATCAATAAAAATGAAACACATAGTAATGTTAGGAAATAAATATATTTATTGTACGCCTACATCCTCCATGAAAATCACTTCTATATCTGTAGATGGGCCTTCGTCACTTGAAGAGCTGTCATCTAGTAGCTGTTCTTCGTTAGAATCAGAATCCAGTTTCTCCAAGTCCTCGTCCGATTCATTTTCACTGACGTTTATACTAAATGCCTCAGTCAATTCGTCTATAACTAGGTCGCTTTTTTGATATTCCGCCTCAATATTTCTGACTTTACTGCATATAGCGCTCCATTCAGATTTCGCCATGATATCCTCCTTATCTTCCACATGTTGCATGGCATCGATAATACAACCATTTACATTTTTTTTTGCAATATAACTCTTGATTGTCGACCATGCCATCCCAATGGGGTTTAGATCCGGATGGTGAGATGGAAGTCGTAACGCGGTGTGATTATTCTCTTTTAAAATACGATCGATTTTGTATTTTTTAAATCTATCTTTGTTGAGACAAATCAGTTTGAATAGTTCCGGTTTCAACATTGACGTATTAAATGGTATGTTCCTTTCCAAAAGCCACGATTCCATGTCAGACTTTTTCCAATTTGATGTCGGCGCTGCGTCTTCTAATTCGTTCTGATAGGCGGCATTATCTATTACTACAACTGAATTCTCTGGAAGATTCGGTGAAAGTTGAGTGCGGATCCACTTCTCGTACATTTTGAAATCTAAATTGCTATGACAGTCACCAAATTTTACACCCGTCTTAAGCATTAAGAGTGCACGGGGTACAAAACCTACTTCGGATGCGGCATTTACAATAAAAAAACCTGGACTTTTGGGTATATTTGGAATTAGGCTCCCTTTTGTATTATCTTTCAAATCAGTGGGTGCATGCAATGATTTTATATACGAATGGCTTGTGAACACAATGGGCCTTCCTTCTATCCTATATTTTGTAATTTTTTGCAGATATTCAATTCGCGCCATACGGATCTTGGTGTGTTCAATCAATACCCTCCTGTTATCTTCTGTTCTTCTCCATTTGAATCCTAACTCTGCTACAATACGCCGAAGACTTGTTAAAGACCCCTGGAACTCGATATCAGTTTTCAGTTTCTTTAACAGTCGACTCGTAGTCGGCAGTTCATTTTCTGTGACGTGAAAGTTGTGTATGCATCTTTTGATGATACCTCGTTCAAAATTGCCGATTCCAGTCACTCTCCTTTTCCCTGATCTCCTCTTTCCCGGTGTTCGGAACTTTGGAGGCGTAGACGAATCCGTGCAATTTGCCGCCACGACAATCCTCCTTATTGTTCTTTCCGAAACGCCTGTTGCTGCCGCGGTTCGCTTTTGTGCTGCCTTCAGATCGTACTGAAGACCTTCGTGAGCTTCTTTCTTCATAAAAGTCAACACATCATATACCATTTTTCGTGTCTGGCAACGTAAAACATTAAACCGGCCTCGAGGCATTATCATTAAAAAGTAAGTGTTTTAAAGATACTAACAATAACAAAAAGGAAATAAAAAAATAAATACTAAGTAAAAGTACAAACAAATTATTCCGCATTCGACTGTATTTTTGTAACACAGCGTACAATGTGTCGCGTACAAACGAAGCTCTCAACTGCCGCAGCGCGCAGACCGCAGGGTTGGGAGGGGGTGCACCCCCCCTACCGCGCTTCCCTACTTCCCGCCAACACCCTACACAGCGAGACGAGGGAATCTCTGACAGGCCATAATGTTTGGCGAAGTGTTATGCCTGTACTATAGACAAATATATTCGTAAATTACTGCAGAAATAAGTTTTGTAACATGATAATATTATATATCATAAGTATACCTACTTATTTATTTACTGCTATTGTGTTGATTTAGTTTATTATATATATGCATATGCAAAATAAGTGCGGTATTTATGTCTTAAATATGATGAAATAAAATAAAGGTTACATATCATAGTAAGATAGCGAGAACAGTGACGATACTAAAGTAAGATAAATTATAGAGTAACCGATGAGTTAATATTTACGTTGCAATGAATTAATAATGATATAAGTAATAGATTTCATTAATGAACCTTTCAAAGTGTAATTGCAATGTTTGTTTTTATATTAAACATGTTATGACAATATTATACATGATCAAACGAACTTCCTGAAGTGAAGTTCGAATACTATTATATTAGTTCGATTTATTCAAAGATATAAAACAACCAACTACATTGTTTTATATCTGAAGAATAAAGCGAACGATATATAATAGAGTGCAAATAAACATGTTTACTTTGTTACAAAGGTTAATTAGACAACAAACGGTATTTCACTTGGAAATGAGCATTATTAGGCACGTAGATATGGTAACTCAACTGTCACCTCATTGCTAGACCCTTACAAGTCGATCGAAGTAAATAAAATAATGCAACGCGGAGGCGTACTAATGATATCAACGCCTTAAACAAGTCGAATTGCCGCTTTTTAACAGCCAGAGAAGCGCCCTAGGGACTTCGCGGTACAATTGAATAGGTACATTTTAAATCGCCCAGCTCGCCGATAAGCCGACTTGAAAGGGCGGACGATGATGGTAATATAGTGAACTTAACCTGGCCGCCGGCACCTTGCGGCGTCCCGCCAAACTGGTTTCGTCGCCGACCTTCGTGGCTTCGTACGACTACGGCAGTGCTTCTGCGTGCTTATGGCACCCTAGTACAAGCGATCGCTGTATTCGATTGATTTCTAACCAATCAATCGAGTTACAGTAAAAATAAATAGACCCTTTTTTGTTTTCTATTTTTATATAAAGCGAGAGTTTACGGTGATATTGTAAAAAAAATCTTAAAGAATTGATATTATGCTTTTACAGAAAACAAACACAAAACTAGAAGAGGACATCGAAAAACATGTAAAATTGTTCAATTCGGAATTTAAATATGAGTATGTATATTTAAAAAAAAAAGCTTTGTTCTTGGCAAGTGATGCTAACGTCTTTGGAATAGCGTCTTGTTTTGTAGTCGGTATGGTTGTATATGATGAGGATCGCAGTCGATTTATATCCGCATTGTATGCGATAAGTGGGCGTTCAGGGCGTTTTATCGGAAATCTAGGGCCGAGCCCTGGCCGCGGTCCGGTTCGATGCGAACACGAAACATCGTGTCACGGCTCACATTATCATACGTTTTAAATAAACTCACAACACATCACATGACGTATCGTATTTTTAAAACGAACTTAGATGATATAGGTACGACAAGTTTAATCCCACTGATGTTTGAAAGATTAGATATTGGACTCTGGATATGTGATCGATATTCGTTTGGATTAGGTTCATCGTCAACGACGGCTTACGAATATAATAACTTATAAATATTTTAAATAAATTGCGAAAACTTTGCGCAAACTATTGATTTTTTTCTTTTTAATTAAAGAACAACAATAGGTTGCATATATTGATAATCATTAGGTATGGAATTGTCACAATTCAATTGCGTAAAATACAAATTATACCGCAGCCTTAAGGGCCTTTCAAACAAAGAATCTGTCATCATTAAAAAAAAAAGTCGTTAAGTAAATTCTTATAACCGTACACCAAATGTATTCCATTTTAAGTCATCGCTGATCCATACATAGTAATGGCACGTCGCGGGACAAGACGCCTCCAAACGGCAGGTTATTCGCAAACCGCGTGAGTACGATCGCGTGAACGCTGTAATTGGCCTTAATCAAGCGCAATGGCGTGCTCAGACGTACGCGGCTTCTGCCTGTCCCGCTCGTGTATTAAACCGAAACAATTCGCGAACTGCGGCATATGAATAATTACATTCCGCAAGATACATACACTACGCAATTAACTCAAGTAGCTATTATCTAATAAAGCGTTTTGTTTGCGTCAGAACCATTTTAAACACCTATAAAGTTACATTGTACCGTACGGTCCGCTGTCATAATTTTTTTTATGAATCTGCAAAAGATATACACAAAGCTATTCATCGCTTTGTAGAGCAAAGATAAAAGCTTTATTTACGAAAGATAATGAGAAAATACGGTCCTTTGTGTAGAACAAAGTGCGATAGCCGAAAGCTTATGAAATTGTAAGATTTCGAGGTAATTGCTCGTTACGTCACGCGGTTCGGTAATGTCGCCGAGAAATTTCTCCGGGGAAATGGGAAAACAAATGAGAGAGCTCTTATCTACGCATTACCGCCGCGTACAGTGATTTACGATCTGGCTACCAGCTCTCCACGCACAACACACGCTCATATACCGGTTTGCCGGAGCGAGGAGACAGTCCACGCCCGCTTGAGAAACACACGTAAATTGAGTGCTAACACACGACTCGTTGCGTACATACTTATAAACGGTTAAGTGTTAATGTAACCTGGCGTTATTCGGACTTTTATATTTTAGGATTTACATTGTACTGATACACTTTATCATTTAGAATAGTCGTCTATCTATAATTATTTAGTGGGAAGGTCATTAGTTTGTTATCTTATTAAAACTCGATTGATCGTAAACAAGATTGTGAGAATCGTCGGCCGAGCGGACGTCACGTGGGCCGGTGCAATGCGGCGCAGCGCGCTCGTCCTCAATGAACACATGTTTGAAACTTCGAAACAAATGATTCTATACATATAAACATCGCTCTCGCAAACGTTTACTTGCTGTTGTGTATCTCTCATCTGAAATATTCGGCATGGGATTGCACTACTTGTATAATTTGCATAGTCATTAACGCCACAGCGAATTTTAATTGAATGCGCATTTTACTGGGATAGAGAGATTGTTTTAAATATTCTTCGTAAAAAAAAAAAAACAATTACATTAAAAATGAATGCGTGACTATACGTTATGTTATCTGTGACCTTTTTGCAGTGACAGTACTTCAAACCTAGTCCATTTATAGGGATATGTTAAGTTCATTTTGGTTAAACAAGACTTTTTCTAGTCATTCGGATTATTGAGTGTAATCACGTGTAAAAACGTTATGGTGAATGTTTTCTTGTAAAAAATAAATATAATTTTTCGTTATTATTAGTGGCTTTTATAGATGGAATGTTTAAGAGGACGGGTAATAAAGACTAATGTCAAGTAATGTTTACGTTTCGTGGAGTTTCTCGGTTGTCAGTGTCCATTATGGGAGGATTTTTTTAACCCCTCTCTCGTCCTTGCCGAGATTTAAAACTTAACATGGCTTATTCAATGACCCTCTGTTCCCTTTATATCTGATTTGATGAGATTTCGCTGGATCCGTCCCCCTATTTTCAGTTCACGTAATTTATGGATGACCCTTAATTATGTACAATGGAGACAGAAGGACATTTATTCATGGTCTTACGCCAGCGCATAATAAAAAAAAAACAAAAACATACATAGGATATTAAAAATATTAATAACTAACATGAAAAGCAACTAAAATAATACAACAAACAATTAAGTAACAGTCTGTTGCATGAACTTTACACTGAATTGAAGTAATTAATTACATTTTTTACTTTTAAAATGTGCTTAAACCCCACACCCAATATGTATTAAGTATTTTTAATTTGATTCTTGTTATAGTTTTTCAAATAAAACTTTTACGTTCATAACGAGATAAGTATCTACTTATATCGAACAAGATTATCTATTTGAATTGACACCTTTTGTTTTATAATTACACTTGAAAGGTTCACAAGAGAAACGACCGAGGAATTTATACCATTTGTCTATCGTATATTGTGTATATTTCCTTAAGGAATGCTACTATTATTAACTCATTAATCAAGTTATTACGTACGTCCTTAATAACTGTAATAACAGTAAAAAACGGTTTACACAACATTCCTTTGTCATGTAGATGATAGAGATAATATCTTTTAACAGTAAAACGTAAACATACAATATATTCTTAACGTTGACATGATTAATTGATGTTATTATTTAACGTGATTTTGTATTTCCAGAAACAGCATATTTACGTAAATTACGAGACGGTATTTTCATTGGCCTGGTTGTCTCGTGGCTAATGACACAATAGCTGTGCCAGAGTATGTAGATTGAGTACCCACCCAGAGCAAATATTTACTTTTAATGTTTTTTCTTTATTTAAGTGTTTATTGAAAGGACTTTGTCGCAGAGCGACCATACCGTCCCGTAACAATCAGCATACGAATTACAACAAAAAGCATTCTTATAAACAAATAAACAAAAAAAAAAACAAAATTAACCTTTAGATGAAGCTAAGAGGGCTAAGTTTGTTTGGTGTGTTTGATCTACAAAGTTATGTAAGTACTTAGGTCTTGTGTATGTATGTTTATCAGCTGTCTGGTTACCACAGTAGATTCTCTACTTCATTTGTGATCAGATGACGGTGTTGTCCCTAAATATTTAGCAACATCTCAATTTGTGTGTAAGCCCCGGGTCTTGATATATTTGCTATGCTGGGTATCGGAGCCACGGTTTTGTGTTTATTTTAAATATCTTACATGTTGTGTGTAAATTTTCGTGTAATCATTTAGTAATGAAAATTTGTATTCACACTTCCATTTCATAAACGCCGTAAAGACCAAAATATGGCTCGACCTGATTATCCTGTAACGTCTTTTTATGTATCCATATTTGTGCAAATAAACGTCTTTGTCTTTGTTAATTAAACATGCATGCAGCTTAGTCATGCTAAGCTTAACGTTTGAGTTCGGTAACATTACGCAAATCATTCGATTAAAAGGGAAAATAATCTCATCAGATGAAGTCACTACAAACGTCTCATTGAAAATTTGAAATTGGCCGTGGGCTGTGATTAAATGGAGCCCCATTACATTAGCATAGCGTTTAGTTTGAGAACACGGCTCGGAGCCGAGTATTCGGTGCGCTGGTTACAGGGCTGTCGATCATACAATAAGAGAACCTACAAAATCTGTACCATTAAACACGTTTTCTTGTTTACTCAAATGTTTATTCCAATGTATATTTTCACGCTATAATTATAGACCTATTAAAAATAATTTCCCATTGTCTTTAATGATATGCGCAGACGCTTTAAAACTCAAATTGGTATTGGATGACCATTTAAGTGCATGACAGTCGATTTTATGGCATTCTAATAACGTTGACAACCCTATACGCCGCAGGCGAACAGCAAATTGGCAGTGGGCGGCGGCGCCGTGATCTCGCGACCCCTCGATAAATATTCTATCAATCTCGCATGTACCCAATAAAACGCACTCAATGTCAAAAAATTTAAACTAATAGCTCTTACAGAAGATTTACAACAGCGATCTTTTAATTAGAAATAGAGCTTATGAATATTAAACGAGTTTGTGCCTTACTGTTTAAAGTTTAGTTTATCTTCAGCATACCTTAAAAATATATACAAGCATAAGTATAGGTATGTATTTTGGAAACCTCAACACGAATACGTACAAAGCATAACGAAACAAAACTGGTTGCATCGAGATTAAAATTAATCCAACCGGAAAACAGAAGGATATGAAAACTCCAACAAAAGGGACAAAAGAAAAAATTCAAAAAGAAATCGCACGAAAGACGGGGCTGAGGAAAAAAAAGAGAGTTTCTGTAGAGCACTCTCGCTTGGACGGCGGGCCGGGTACCAGGCGCGCATACCGCGGCTGGAGTGTTCAATTAAACCGCGCCGAGATCTAATCAAGTGTGATTTTAATAGAGTGTTGCTGATCGAGCACGGAGAGACCTACGCGCATCGGCTGACAACGTAATAGATAACGACTTGGCTTCAATTGATGAATTTTATTCGTCTAATTCGAATGTTGCCCAATCGTTGCATAACTTTGTGATTCGATTCTGACGTCTGTACCATTGGTTTGTTGTAGACTTACTAACTTGCGACTGTTTGAATTTTATAAAACCCATGATTATTTTTCTGCAAACGTTTTCGTTTGTCTGCAAACGCATATTCAAAGTTTAACCCTTCCGAGGACAACAAAGCCAGGTTACTAATTGTGCATATCTTTTGAAAACCAGGTCTTAAATACGAAATCTCACCTGTACTGTTTAGTTAAATGTAGGTACAAAGGCAGTACAACTGCACATGTCCAAATCAATGGCCCTTTCCCACGAAAGGGTATACCTTACCGAATATGCGAGCATGAAGTGAGGTAGTGATTCGCCGACCGCCCACTGCGTCTCGCGGCGCTGCCAGCGTGCCAGACATAAAGAAACGTCAACTGAACACAGATTATTACATCTGTAAATGGTTACTTAATCGAATTTGTAGTTGAGAATAAATAAATTGTTGGTAACTTAAAAAAAAAATCATTCTTCATATTTATTAAAATATTAATATATTTCTCTAAAGCAACAAAATCACTCACGCTTTTTTCATCAAAATATGTATAACCTGTGTCAATGATGTGTGTGTGCGTGTTAGTATTATAGCAGTATCTATTTGTATTGAAAAACTTTAAAAGTGAATTGAACACCTTTATAAATAATACGAAAGTAATAACTCTATAAATACTGGAAGTTCATGAACATAAAGATAACTATTTATCTGTATGTTTGAGAGTAACGCGCTGATCTTAATTGAGTCGCTTCGTTGAGCTCGTCTCTTGTCATTGTACTCGCATTCCTGTGAATTCGATCAACAATGTCTGAACATCTTGACATGACTGTTACAAGATTAAGTACTAAAGTAATATACAAATTGTCTTTGTCACCTACTTTCCTTTCAGGTAATATAAATAAAATAAAAATAATACGAACTTTAATTTTTTATTAAAGTATTAAAAAAAACAAGTCAACAAGTATTTCAGTGGTTTCTTTAACTCATTATTTACGTAAACTACTTTCGAAAGCCTTTAGTATCAGACTTCAACTGACATTAAATCCCCTTTTAGAAGTTCACCGGAGAAGACCGAGTTCAGCGAAGTTCCCGGTTTTAAAACAAATTTAAATTCGTTCATAGTAATCCAAGTTTTTCCACAGTTAAGTACTTTAAACCCGGCGGCCGGCGTCGAGCATTCGCAATCACTGCGATGCGATAGGTATCGCTTTTGACGGATTTTAATTATTATGCAAAAGTTAAAAGTTCAACGATTCATTATTTATCACTTCAAATGATAAATATTCAGTTGGCTAGCGAGTTATGGTACAGCGTACATATGAATCCGGTTTTATCGACGCAAACTGCCGCGCAGAACCCGCTTTTGACAAACAATTTGTCAAATTACACGAATCGAGACACGCAAGTAGCGACACGAATCCCGTGTCTTAACGTTACATTGATGAATATGGTAACTTGTAAGTATTTGGGGCGCATTAAAATCGAATTGTGATTTCGAATGAGCACACGATATGTGCGATGCGAGCCTTTTATGGCTTCTGGCGTTCCGTTGCAAGACTAATGATTTTCGACAATCCATATTTTACTACATTACATATGAATAAGGAATATAATTATTTGTATTAGGAATCAACCAACCATTAATTCATTTCTCAATATGATTGATTGATTGATAACACCTTACTAGGTAGTTGCTTGTAGATACAAACATACCTATTTTGTTGCCAACCTCACGCCAACGCAAATGTACATCACGTGAAAAGTAATTTTTCTGTTTTACGTTTGGTACGAAATAGTAACAACAACATCCTAAAAGTAATCGCTGCAAGAAATGACTGCTCCATCCAAAGGCACTGGATGGAG
>DWDX01003250.1:0-13452 GCA_018245675.1 Agara michaeli | reverse complement strand
AACGTAACTGGTGAATTGTGGGGGTGTACTACACTCCTCTGCCTACCCCTTAGGGGATTACAGGCGTGATGTTACGTCTGTTTGTTGACTAGAAACATATATTTTGTACTGATACAATAAATACCTTTCAATGTTTTGCAAACATCATGTTAATCATCCTTTTACTGTAATACTATTAGTATTTACTTCCACAGGTGGCACCGTTCATCAATCAAGTAGCTGGATTATTTGGACTTGCAGAGTTTAACTCTGATATATTTAGCAACAAAATGGACGAAATGTTGTCTGTCATCAGACAGGTTAACATACAATTCAAAGATCCCAATCAAACCACATTTGTGTGTGTATGCATTGCAGAGTTTCTGTCTCTTTATGAGACAGAACGTCTTGTTCAAGAGCTCACCCGCTGTGGGATTGACACACACAACATAATTGTTAATCAATTACTCATGCGTACTTCTGCACCGTGTGATCTTTGCGCTGCCAGGCATAAAGTTCAAGAGAAATATCTGGATCAAATTGCAGATCTATACGAAGACTTCCATGTAACTAAACTGCCCCTATTAGATAAGGAAGTGCGAGGCGCGCCGGCTGTAAATTCGTTTTCGGAATATCTGTTGAATCCCTACCAGCCACCAGTCTCAGATCCATAGAAGCAGTGACGATTTTTTTGTTTCATCGTTACTTAAAATTTATAAATGGTTAAATGAATATTACAATAATTATATTCCATGTTAAAGATAGTTCTTTATCAGAATCACAGTTTTAATTGTATTATACAAAGAGTAGGGTGCTGATCCTCACTGTTATTAGCTTTAATGCAATATAGTATATTTTTGGACACTATAGTAGAATGTTTAATAGAATTATACTATTTAAATATGCTTTTCATGCAAGAAAAAAAAGTTCAATTGTATAATATTCAAGATTATAAAATTTATTAATCACATATATTATTTTATTTACTAGTATACATCTAATGTAGCAAAAAAATTCAATATATCTTATATAAAATTACATACACACAATGTGAGCATCTGCTTGACATGAGGTTGTTTTATACAAAGGAGACAACAAAAGCCACTCGCAATAACCACAACTGGGAAATTAAAAATGGGAGTATTTTTTCAGATATTTTATAGACTCATTCATGACTAGTTACTGACTTTGTGGCTATTGCCAATAACCCAGGTGCAAATACTTTAAATCTGATACCAATGTTCCAACCACATTTTGTATCTATTAAATTGATTTTATTCAATATTAATCTTGAACATATTGTCAATGCTATTTTATTGATATGGCCCACTGTATGTTTATAGCAACATCAATTCAAACATAAAACACATACTTTAACATCACACTGAAATCAATAGTTAAATAGGAATTAAATTGACATCAACAAACTAAAAAGCACTTACATTCTTAAGTATCATACAATATGGTAATTATGAAATTACATATTTTATTAGTTATTTACACACAGTAAATAAATATTACGGAAGGAAGCCTAACCTTTATTTTACAACCACTTTATATGGCAGTGTTTGAACCTTAATCACTATTAGAATAATGTCTTTTCAAATGGTTTATTTACATTTGGTCGAAATTTCGATTTGAATTGGACAATCATGTTTCTGTGTAAATCATGATAGAGTACAGACATTTGGTAGATTTGCAAGCTGCCAATGTCCACGACTACGAACTGCCATTGTAACAAATCAAGTGACAAGCTTTTCTAAGGATGCTGCAACTCTTCTAATTTAATGTTGCCTCCTGTAAATAGTAATTTGCCGAAGTGTTTAAAAAACTTTAGTATACACGGCCCATACGGCTATACTCAGTTAATATAGTTTGCAGTTGCTATTTGAATTCACTACTGCATTCCATAGAAAAGTAAATGCAAGGGACTTATAATTGAAACTGTAGAGCACTTCTGCGATAATCTCTTTTTTGTGTGATCATTAAATAATATTAGTTCATGAATTTGACATGCGCCTGAACTAATTTAATAGAAACAGATATAAGTATTTAAAGCTTGGGAGCTCACCTTATGGAGTAGGGTTTCGGGCTTTCGAGTTCGGGTATTCCCCAATAAACGTTTTTATACAAATCTATTACCTAATACATAGTTTCTTCTGTTAATGAATATTTCTTACAAATTAAATAGTTATCTTTTTACATAACGGTGTTTTAGTTTTAACCGCAATTACATTAAGTACTTCTAAATTTTTATGCTTTCAAGCATGTCAGTTAGAATAAGAGACATGGCTTCCTGTATCAAAAATTACGTTTGCGACTGTTTTGTGAGACTTAAAATACTATTATCTATTAGAAAAATATTAGAAATAGGATCGGACCTATTTAAATAGGATCTATTTACAAAAATATTAGAAAATCATTAACACAATGCTTACATTTTAAAAGTTAACCTGTATATCGGTAATAAAATATCCATTTACTAGCTATGTATAAATCAAATCAAATAATACACCAAACATTCCAATAAATACAACAAGTGATTATAACAAAAACAATATTCACGTCAATCTAATAAGTATAAAATTACGAAACGCGCACGTGGTCCAACACGGATAATTAAATACACCTCACAATTAGTGAACTAGGTACTTAATTTATAATTAACAAAAAGAAAAAAGTTTGTTCACATGTTTGAAAACATTCTGGCAAATTGATTGGATCGCAAGTTGAGCAGTTGCATATTCGTTAAATATAGAATAAATCATATTGCTTCTGAACTACCATTATGATGTCACAACTTAAGTATCTTCCTCCTACTACATATTAAGCATGTCATGATGGACTGTAATTCCCCAACTTAACATGAGATGAATTCAATCCAAATAATTCCATAACTTTAGATTAGTTAAGGCGTCAGCAAACTTGGGACTTCACCAAGCCTCCCGTATCCTTATAATATAATGTGTATATTATTACACCATACTGTACCATAATAAATGACATCGGGACAGTCTTATCCTAACATCAACGTAGCCAGAACGTTTTTGATAAAAGCTAAGCCACGGGACGCGTTGGCGGTGACGCTGCGTCGTTTTGTATATAATCCCCAATGACATGCCACCAGGTGCGTCACTACGCCATGTGGCGACACAAGCTGCAGGCAACGGACAAGAGAGACGAACTGCGGGAGTAATGACATTACATCCAACGTAGGGCAGCATTGCGTTGCCACGTCAACTCGTGCCGGCTACGCATCGTGTGACTTCGCTCTAAGTCGTAACGAACGTTGAATGTTCTACGACTTCTTGAACCGCTTGTGTCAACTCGGCCGCTGGAGCGGCGGCACGTGCCAGGCGGCGAGGGCGGCGCCCAGCACCATGCCCACGAGCGCCGCGGCGCACGCGCCCGCTTCGAAGATCAACTTTGGCGTGAACACGCCCCATATCATAAGGTGCCTGCAGTGGATTGTCGCCGACAACGCGCAAGCGAACACCTGGACAAAAAAGGTTTTACAACGTAATGCGGCATGTCGATACAGTGGTCGGGGGACCTTGACTGCTGACATAATATATGTGTGATGAGCACGCGTACTTATTGTATCTGGATGTACAATTTCGTATATTATATGTATTTGAAAATTTATGCAGTCTGTTAGCGGTCTGCAATTTTTACTTGGGCAATATTTAAAATTTTATTACCCTAATGGCAAAACAGAGTCCAAACTTGAGGCAGAGTGTGAAAATGGCAGAGAGCTGTGTGCGCGGGCTCAGCGTGGCACTGCCGTGGCCCCACAGCGCCAACAATGGTACTGTGGCCCCGAACAGAAACGGCATACCTAAAAACACGTTTTAATCGATAAACATAAAATCTATTAACTAGAATTGTAGGGAAGTATAAGGATTGCAGCAAAACACAGTTTTAAATTACATTGAAATTCATATAAGTAGTACTCCTCCAGTACGATTAGTAATTTTGAAATATCAAAATTTCCAAACAGGAATTTCAAATTGTATGTTTGTGATGGCGTAATTGCAACGAAATAGAAAATTCCATCTCTAGGGAGACCTAAGTATTTTTAATATAAGTATACAGAACATGAAGTAAAATATAAAATTGCTTGTTGGATTAAGCATCATGCAACCAGAATGTGTCTGTTTATTCATATTTGCTCTGACATTCTTACATGACCATATCAGTCAACTAAGACATACAAACATTGTTCAAGATAGATTAAACAAAGGATCTTTTTATTCTTATCTACATACATATTTCCACTTAACTTATTTATACTGATAAACCAACAATACCATTGCCGTAACTTTTTTGGTAACAATTAATACAAATTGTCTTTCAGTTAATCTTACTAAGCGAATATCTGCTTTAAATTTGCCTGTACTCCTCTTTAAGAACAATATGAGGTAACTATTGACAACATTTGATATTTACTTTGAGATATTGGATTAGAGAATCCGTACACAACTTAAATGGGAACTTACCAAATAGATGTAACAACAGCAGACAGGCGGATACTAGAGGGCCAAAGGTGAGGTAGTTCGGATCTCCGGCGTGGAACACGGGGAACCAGCGTATATGGCCTAAGGTGGCGTGATGGCCGGTCCCGTAGAACAGATATGATGCCAACAGCGCCCACACGCACGCCACACTGGAGCTGCACCGCGTAGATAAAGCTGAAATCATTAAAGAATATTAACATCCACTAAACAAAACAATGAAAAGCACAATAACACCGTGTTAAAGTTGGTACCAAGTCAGTAAACACTCCATTTGATATTCAGTATCAAATGAAGTCATTCAGGAATATCTAACGTAACCAAATGCTTGCAAACCAAATTATTCTTGCTACAACAAAATATTTTATTCTGTTTATATAAACCATGAAACTAACAATTATTATTAACATAAGTAAACCCGAGTTCGTGATTTCCAACATTGAGTTTTTCCACCACCCACCACCCAACGTGATGGAATTAACTCAGTGTTATCAAAATATTATAGCAACTGCTGATATACCAAAGTTAAGAAGGTAATACCTTCTTTTGTTAATTAGGTACGAGTGAAGCTACTATAATGGTGTATAATGCACAGCATAGCTTTAAGTTTACATACTTACAGAATTTCGGAGCTCCTTCAGTCTTCAATTGCGTAACAATATTCAATGCTAAGTATCCCAATAACAGGGCGAGCGCCGCAGAGGGCGCATACGAAGCTCCCAGCACAAGCGCATTTGCCAAATATATGGTTAGCCCGCAAACAATGACGGGCAACGCTGCACCACGACTCTCTTTACGCCAGAGGAGAACAAACATAACAGCTATAGCGAGCCATGCGCCCCTCGCTAACAGCCTAGACCGACTGGGGGAGCCGAGAGAGCCCCAACCCACGGCCCAGTGAGCACAGGCAAAGATACCCCCCAGGACGATCCCGTAACCTCGCCAGCCGATGTATCGCCTGGTCACCGCAATGACTGTGGACGTCGAGCCTAAAGCGAGCACCAACGCCACCCGCGACGTTTGCCCAGTCGGCATATTTCCCCCCGATGTCCAACAATCCCCTTGTTCCTCCCTACAACCACGGTACGGTCTAGTCATTGCTAAAACGACCCCACACGCCGCCCATACCAAAAGCGCCCTCATTGTCCCTATATTCCATGCCATTAGGCCTAAAACAGACAGTGTGAGAAAAGCTAGACCTGCTCCTTCTTCTATTATATAGCTGTTTGAAACTAACACTGCAGCAGACGCGACTAAAGACGCACGAGCAAATCTCTCATAGAAGTGAGATCTTCCTTCATACCAACAGTTCGTAATGCCATCCCAATTCATAATGACTAACAAACAAGTAAGAGCACCTGAAACTAAACCGGTGCTAAATATAATATTATATTCAACATCCTCCAGAGAATTGAAATAGTATGCACAATAACAACAAAAAACTGATATACTCATGCCCCGCAGTCCACTGGAGACAAATGTACTGCCAAATATTAGAAGAATTCGGTCCATCGGTATGCCCTCACATATCAACCAGTTGAAAAATATTACGAAAAGTAGCAACATCAGAGCCCTCATCATAGACAATGAATCAAATTCAACCCAAACTTCTCTGAACACGCCCCGGATGTTGTCTACCAATAACCTGCAACAAATTAAATTTTATTTATTGACAAAACATGGTTTCTACTGAAGAATCATGTACTTACATAATAATAGGACTTTGCAAATGAATGTACAACTTAAAAGATATTTCTAGTCTTTTATATTTAGATGTAATTCATAATTTACAAAAGGAAAAAAAATGGACAATTACCTAACATCTTTGATATAAGCCTGAAGTTCAGCATCAGTTTTTATATTAGCTGCTTTTTCTAAATGATCCCTTGTATCATTGATTAATTGAGCCAATTTATCTAATGACACCTGCTGAGACTCTTCTCCATATCTGATCATATATTGTGTCACCTAAAATAAGATGGATTATTAAAGAAAACAAACTTAAATAAAACACTACCGCACTATCTGCTTTATCTCTGATTTATTAGTAATAGTGAAAATTTTTTTTGAGCAAATTGATCAGCTCCACTGAAATGGCTTTTTACCTGTTTTAATTTGTTGCTAAGGTGTAACAATGTCTGTGTCGTCGTCATTGCGGGTAGCACTGGGAATAGGAGATTGCCTAGAGATGGGGCTGGCGGCGGTCGGCCCAGTGCCGCACTCATTGTGGGCGCGAGATCAGTTTGTTGAACTTCTCTGCCGGGTATAGCATCTGTCTCGTCACCGGCCAATCCCGACCCGCGATAGGCAAATAACGCCGCAGTGCGCTCGGCTTTACTCTCCCCGCCATGGTCTCCTATTAATCAAAGGCACCCATTCAGTTAAACATTTAGTGTCAATTTGATGCATTATTCAAGAGCTGATTAGCCAAAAACTAATTAGCTTCATCGCACAAATAAAGCTCTTGTACACATATTTTACATACACATATATTGCAGGCTGATCAATACAAGTATATGTAAGTATTATGGGTCTAATGACTCTCCAATTACCTATATATGTAAAAGAAAACAAGCAAATCAAACAAAAAAAATTACAGTACATTTTATACTAAAATAATATCTTAACCATATACACATTCTGCAGACACTAACACTAGTAATTTAGGATGCAAAATCATGCTATAAATCAATAATGAAATTCCTACCAAGATAAAGAATAAAATCATAAGGCAATCAAAACTAACAAAAAACCAACAAAATATCGAGCTTCAATTAAATATGCTTTAGAATCACACATATTCACAATATGTTGCCTGATAATAACACAACGATATTCATACAAAATTCTATTATGCAAACATGTAGTACCTACCCTCTGAATCTTTCCATTCTTGTGAGTCTAAAACAATATAAAAATATGACCTTTACTTTTTTATATTGACTATGAGAATATTCAAACAATTCTAAGTTCATTCCTAAATAACTCATAAGTTTAAACTGAAATTAATAAATAAATATACCTGATTCGGTCATGCCATGGTCACCGACTACATACAGCAAAACATCCTGTGGTAGAACTTCAATAATCTTTTTTAATCTCGCATTTGTTTCTCTAAGTTTACGGGACATCTCCGGGTGATTTGGACCATATCTGTGACCCGCATGGTCGACACCGAGATAGTGTGCTACTAGGAGTTCCCAATCATCCTTCTTTAGTTCATCATATATTTTGGAGTCTACTTCTGCAAGGAATTTTTTTGGAATCGTATAAAAATGTTCCCATGATTAATATAATCAAATATTAGTTGATAATGAGCTGAACAGGTTTATTTTTAAACATGAATAACAAAAATGAGAATAGTTTATAAAAAAAAATTACATGTTGACTTTAAAAGAAAATACCTGTATCAACAGTGTCCAAGTCCCAAGTGTGGAATGAGTATAAAGCATGTGAGCGCAGCCATCTCCCGGGCATGAGGCGAGCCCAGGTGTCGTCTCCTAGCAGCACTGCTCTATTTTTACCTTTGATAGCCTACATTTACATAACATTCTATTACACATCAGTAAGTCATACATGGTCCATACATAAGAATCTGAACATGGAGGAGTCAGTTATTTAATAATTAACTTGTTTTAATATAGGGCATTTAAGGCAATTTAGGCACACAATGAAATTAAGTGAGGTTGTAAAATATGTTAATTGTGCCAGCCCTTTAATTAAAAATAAAAAAATATGTTTGTGTTCCGGACAGTTATAATTCTTGTAGATATATATTAATGTAAACAGACTTATCATTTGACACTTAATTGTTAAGTTATGAGCTCCTAAAGAATTTCGGATTTGAAATTTTTACTTGACAGTCTGGATTTTAAATTATCAGTACATGTAAGTATTTAGAGATTCACATTTTTAGTGTATCAGCAGTTTAGTTAGCATAATGAAGGCTATTCCTAATGTGCGATCAAACGACTGTGTGAAGCTGTATCCTTATAAAAAAAATATTCATTAATTTATACTCCTTTACACACCTGGTCGATGACATTGTCTTCAAGTAACTCCATGGCTGCGAAGTTGGAACTGGCGTCAACAAATGTTGGCAAGGAGCCTGTCACGAGTGCTTTAATACGCTGCAATGTTGTTGTGGGCGGGTCTGCTATAAAGCGAAAGACGCGGGCGCGCTCCGGGTAACGATCTAATGTTTCTTTTATAACAGGCAATCGGTTCTGATAATACAACGGTTTCTCTATATTAGCATCGTACTCAGTAAAATCATACCGCAAAGCATCGACCAACACAAACACGACCCGGTTCCGTTTGCTCGCACACACCAACGGTGCCCCAGGATTTGATAAAATACGCCTGATTTTCTCATCTTCTGTACAAAACGATGTAGCCATAGAATTTTCCCGCCCATCACAACCAATGGCACTCAGAGGAACACAATCAGAAACGTCGCTCAATGTCTTTCGAGATAACAAGAAACCGTGTCCGAATAAAATGATCGCCGAAATAACCAAGTATGAAAACCATACTAAGTACAAAACAAAGTTCCATTTTTCTTTCATGGCTGCTATTTCACGTACGTTTCACTTATGTAGTCATTGATTTCAGTTTAGTAGTAGTACATTTAAGTGAAGGATTCGGCTAGAATATATTGTATATTTCATTACAGGTACGGACTATTTTAAAAACTGTCAGTTTTATGTCACACAATTGGCATTCTCAATGCCATTCTTATTTTTTGGTCGGATGCGTTTAATAATGTACTGCCGCAAAGTGAAGATTATTAAAACCTTATAAGCTAAAGAAACTATATAACAAATGGAGCCTTAATCCCAAGGTCAATAATATAAACGTTTATTTAAATATTGACGTATTATTTATTTACAACAGAGATGTATTATAATTTCGAAACAAGTAAATAATCAATTTGTTTCAAATTTTTTTTGGTACGTTATCATTAAAAACTTCATAATATGAAACACGTCGGTCGACGTCGAATTATAATAATCCAGACGTCTGCCGTCAAAGTGACGTAAATGACATACGAATAATACAATAGATGTTTTATGATAATCTTTTCCAAATGAAAATAATATACTTTATCTTATGATAAAATTGGTACATGCCACATAAAGATACTGAAGTTAATCAAGTTCCAAGTTAAACCTAAGTGTATAGTGAAATTTCGTAAAAAGTGTTTGGCGAATGTTTTCCAATTTTAAACATTAAATAACCTTACATTTGTGCCTTTCTATCAAAGAATATAAACAGTGACAAAAGGAACTTACAAAAAGCTGCTTGTATACAAATTAGAGGAAGGCATGTTTATATCTCTGCAAAGATGTCAGTTGTATCTAAAGGGAATAAAGAAAACTTTCGCCTTCTTGACCTATCGAGTGACGAGGAATCGGAAGACTTACAGCTAGAAATAATTCCGAACAGGAAAAAGAAAATTACAAGGTGTGTACTATATGTGTGTATAGTTTAAATTCGAAACCGTATTTAATACCCTGAGATTATACAACTTGTGTTGGAAGACTATCAAAATTAATGGATTATTGAATGAATTTACTAAGTTTATTTATACTGAATAGAACAGATATTGAACCCTGCTTTTTAATGCGTCTATATAATCTTCAAACTGTGCTTATTAAAATTTCATAAGATCCAGTATCATGACTAAAAACCCTCAATCAGAATACCACTAAACTTAGCTGCAAACTTCTGTTACATACTATACCATAGAGATTAAAATGTGATCTGGTAGTGGCACATGAGAATATTAGCAGTCATTCTGCATCTAGTGATAGCAGAATACAATATCCTATCCAATGCTGTCTAATGAACTAACTAATGAATGAACATTTATGTCAGTCAGTCAGTCGGTCAGTAATAGGTCTGTCAGTGCATTACTTTATCCATGCAACATGTGTATTTATTTATTTCAGTAGTAAGTATGACAGAAAAAAAACACGATGGCAAAACACACAAATTCAACATGAATCATTATCGTACACATGTATAGAGTAGCAAATAACAGGCAGCAGTCATAAGTGGCCACTTGACATCTGCAACCGATCATTAATATGACTGCAAAAATAGGACTGTTAGTAATATTATTCCAGTTAGTACTAGTTAGTATAACCGCAAATATTACTTATAAGTTAGTATCCGTCCTATCAGAAATCTGTGCCAGGTGTTTTGCTAGTGTTTAGGGCTAATACGGTCGCCTCTAGTAAATATGAAGACCAGCGTCCCCAGCCTCCCCTTTCCCCTTATATGTGCCCGTGTCACTATGCAAAATAAAATATATTCTAAACACTAATTATAGTGTCCATAATGTTAATTATGTCCCTAATTTATATGTAAGTCTGTTCATTCACTTGTTTTATTCACTAATTTATATTTGATTTAATTTACAGAAAAGAACGCAATCGTGCTTCTCAACCAAGAGCTCCGGAAACCAGCATTGGGGCGGAAGTGCAATGTGCTCTTTGCTGGGCAGTTCGTGGTACCCTAGTGCTGTGGCTGCTAATGCTGACATGGCTCTGTGCTGCACTATATGATCAGATGTCAACGATGCGATTTGATATAGCCAAAGGTGATTAATTTAGCTAATTAATATATCGCACCGGGAATCGATCATATGCGCGGCAGACCATTATATAAATCAATCTTCTCATCTGGTTCTCAAAGTCAAATTTAATCAGTTATAGAATATACTTATGACGATATAAATTCTAAAAAAACGCTTGCCCTAACTACACGGAATATTGAAGAGCCTTCATTCGGGTATGACTCGCTTTATCGTGACGAAAACAGTATAAATATTTGATGGTTTCAAATTTTCATAATAAAAAAGATAACCTAATCCCATCCAATCTCTATATACCTCGCGCCTCATCTTCAAACACTTGACTCGTTTCGTAAGACGTTTTGTCGGCGTAATTTAAAGACTCGTTCTCTTGATATCTCGTTTCGGGTACAGTGTCTCGTTGTGAGTCATTGTTAACTAGATTCTCCATTTCCTCCGTCGCAACGGCAGCACGCATGCGTGAAGGTACTGCTACGTGACGTCAAGTCAGTTCTTGTTCGGAACTGTCATGACTCTGTGAGCTCAATTTTTCGTGTGCTTGTAACAATATGATTCCAATGTGTCGTTATACAATACAGTGATTAATAGTGATTCGTGAGTAGAAAATGCTACGAAATGAATATTTTCTTTAATCACAACATAACTAATCTCGTGATTAAATTTGAAAATATTTATTAGCGATATGATTATATTTGCTTCCGATTCCACGCGGTGTTTATTATTTGTTTTGTGATGTGATCGTCGTAAGGATGTCTCTGTGTGCCCGTTCTTAAGAGTAGTTCGCGATTAGTGTATATTTATTAAGGGGTTGGAATAACAAGGGTCCGTTGGCGTGGTGTCGCAGGCGCTCCACGCATGCGCGGTATTCATTCAGCGCGTCCCGGCCGTGGCCCGTAGGTCGATATTATAGTACGCAGATGTACAAACGCGTCATCAGTGTAACTTATCTTATCGTTTTATTTTCACACTGCAAACTGTTCATAATCTGTGTACATAATTTTGTGTCTGAGAGAAATTAAAAGTGAAGCGGTATTCTACATCCAAGAAGGAAATCTTTCTTGGGTGTATTGTTGTCGGTAAACCATTAGCTTGAAAGGAATGACATGAATTCTTGACCACTCATTTAGTTGTTGTATTCACTAGTGGGTTATCTAAATGCGGCATGAAAGACTTAATTTACATAGATTTCAATCTTTACAGTTACCTAATTTTCCACATTCGGTTTTTAAAAATACTTCCCGTGTTTCATTTGTTTTAGTATAACTACTCGAGGGTATATTACGTCTCCGGAGTCATTATTGTTCATAACTATTGTGTGAGTTTGTTATAAAAAAAGCTGACAGTAGAGAATGTTTACTTTATACCTACCGTCCTTGACGAAACTACAAATAGGTACATTTGTACAAATAAAAAACTGCTGAGAACCTTTTATCACTTTCACTTACGTTGACGACGAATAAATTATTTTTAACCAATTATACAAGGGAATATGATCTTGAAATATAATACATAGGGTAATCTATTATATTATACACATTTTGTATCCAATTATAGCCACAAACGATCTGACAGCGCTGATTATGAAGCTATAAGTGCTGTAACAAATCAATACCTTAGACTGAGGTTAGGTTCATAAAGTTTTCAATTCACTCTTGTCATTTTTTCTATTATTCCACGCAGTGATTCTAAAACACGTTTGTCCTCTAACGTAGAATATAAACATTTTAAAATAGTTATTATAAAAAGGAGTTCAGTAATTTTCATTTCATTTGTACCCTAACTTGGGTAAACTTAGGATTTTCGTTTGGTTAATTCAGAAATTAACTCAAGTGCGTTTTCTTCTTAACCATCCCCGAGTCCAACGAAGGCTTTGCTTTCGAGAGAGTATTTTTAAATTCATATCACATTTGTACGGTAATATTGTACACTGCAAAGTAAAGCTTTCATAGTTATAGGATAGTGATACACATGTTAGTTATCGCATTAAATTTTTGTTGTTGATACGAATATGCAAATATTCCGTTTTGGTGTAGTTTTATCGCGCCGCTTACGATAGCCACGACATGTGAAGCTAGATATTGACCTTGCGACTGAATGGACTACTAAAAACGAATACCTACAATAATATTATTAACAATCTCTCGTCATACATATTTCCCATTGTTTTCATTTTAGGCGTTCAATAATAGGTTTAGATCAGTTACTGCCTCGTTGGTCCGGCGTTTGCTAGCGCGACTACCGATCGGGAGGTCCTGGGTTCAAATCCCGGGTTGGGTACTGCTGGATTTTTCTACTTTAGAATTTCTAGTAGTGACTCAGAGTCTGGATGTGTGCCCGGTGCATGGCAATAGGCTCACC
>DWDX01003249.1:0-13458 GCA_018245675.1 Agara michaeli | reverse complement strand
GTTTTAAAGATCTAAGCATACATAGGGACATAGGGACAGCGGAAAGCGACTTTGTTTTATACTATGTAGTGATAATGCAGTAGTCTTAATTTCGTTCATTCGTTCGTTCTGTGTATATACGTATATATACGACCAATAATAAAGCTCAAAGGGTTGTCCTAGCCTTTGAACTAAGAACATTTAAGCACATCGACCCGTTATTCCGTTTTGACGTGAAATAAAGAGAAACAAACAAGCAAACAAACCAACACACTATCTCATTTATAATAGTAGTATTGATTTCTCTACCAAAACAAACGTATAATACAAAACGCAAACCTGAATGCTTTACGTTGGCGACGTTGACCGTACAAGTTGCCTTTAATGGTCTACGTTCGTACAAATTATCATATTATCTAACTTTAAGAACCAATACATAGTAGATGGCTAACATTCGCAAACGCATCAAGATTAGCACAAATTAGCGTCATTATGTTTTGCATTTTTATTTTGCTATCCGTACAACGCGAAGGCGCGGTCGCAGTCGTGTCATTACGTCGGACGAGAATCCCGGCCGTATAATAACTGGAGCTATCCGCGTACGGTGCACAAAAACGTAACGAGACAACTTGTAAAATTAATTAAATCGGGACCATTGATTATGTCGCGGTTTTTATCGGGAATTATAAATAAGTAATTTCAACTGAGATTTATGTTACTGTGGTATAAAACAGAATGGCAATAGTACGTTTCGATTATGTCGGTCAAAACCGGAGCATTAATTAGCGCTGTATTTCGTTGCTATAATATTCAAGCATGTG
Organism: Agara michaeli; assembly: GCA_018245675.1. Taxonomy (NCBI): domain Eukaryota; kingdom Metazoa; phylum Arthropoda; class Insecta; order Lepidoptera; family Hesperiidae; genus Agara; species Agara michaeli. The sequence continues at coordinate 12,658 of DWDX01003249.1, read as the reverse complement.
GCAAGAATGGATGATTTAAGAATGATAAAAATGCGAGTGTTGATGGGTGTTGTGCCGAGGGAAACCAAGACTTTTCTACCTCGACCAAATAGGTCGGCTATTGTTTTTTAGACAATTTGGGGTTCAATTGTGGAACGCACTTTTGTCTCTCTAAAATTATAATGCGTTTATACATCGAAATATCAGTTTTTGTAACGGTGAAGGAAAATGTGAGGAAATCTACTTAATTTAAAATTTTAATTCATGTAGAGTATACCACTTTGAATTGACCCGGTTGGTGGAGTGTGCGCTTAAGCCTTCTTATTATGGGACCATGTCCAACAGTGGAGCAAGGAAAGGGTTGGATAAAGCAATTGAAATTTGTACTAGCAAAGCTTTTTTCAAAACACACATAAAAGCATTTAGAGACGTGTTTAAAAAGTGTGTGCAAAGCGGTAAAGCGCGGACGAGGAAGACGTTTCCGCGATCGTGACAGACAGACTCACATGCTGCTGTTGTACTTAGCATCAGTGTTAGCTTAGTTAACGCATGAACAAAACAATGTCTGACTTATGGTTTAGTTGAACAGGTTTTATTTCAACTACAATACATGTTTAAGTGTGAATTAAAATGCAATACTTTTGAATATACGACCCGTTGATTTCGTGGTTACTTCGGGGCACTTTTATATCGCAAACTGTATATTTCTCTGAGTTATAAACTTAAATCATTCAATATAGAATGAATAAAGAGCACTGCCAATATGATTTTAATGGCGGATTCAAATGTACACGCGAACATAACTCCAAAGTCCGCGACTGCCGTCAAGTAGGTACTGACCGGCTGTACCACGAATTAGTTCAACAAACGTTTGCTCGCACGATGTTTAATTTCTTTGCGTTTAAAGTTTAATTTATCAGTCTAACGCGCGACCGAAATCACATTGATGCAGTTAAAATAGGTTCTGTTATGGCTGGTGTGCATTAGAGAAGTTGCATAGTTACGACAAATTTTGTCACTGTAGACGTGAAATGATAGATACTTACATGATTCATCAGTTTGTTTGCAGATGTCCATACCCGGCATCAGCCCCTCTCTCATGCGCTCATAATATTAAAAAAATATTCTTTAATCATTTCGTAAGGCCTGCCTTATAATTCTGGTGACACAACAAATATTAAACTAACAAAACTAAGCCCTATTTCTCTGAAATAAATATTAACTTCAAGAATTCAATTTCCTTTTCGAAAACAGATGTCTCTAAAATTTCGAAAAGTGCACGAGAAATGTTAAAAGATTAGTCTTCATCGACAGTATATAATATTCTTAATGTGAGTGACTCAGTAGTTTTCGAGAGATACGGGATCCATATAGATTCTATAGATATAAAATAAACATGACCACAACTAAATCGTACTGAAACTCCTAAATTTGACAGAGTAATCTGTACTGCTTCCAATATAGCCGTCTAAGTTCTCGTCTTAAGCGTATTTAATCTGTGTAAGTAAACAGACGGAAAGTAAACTCTGTTACAAATTAGACTGTGGTGGGACATTTATGTTTACTGATAAATTTTATTATACTCTGTGCATGGCATTTTTTAAACAAACAAAGATTTGACGGAAAAACTTAGAAAACTCTAATGTTGGTATTAATTATTTTTCTTTTTCGTACGTACTTTTGTATAGTGTTAGTAGTCGTATATAGTTTTATTTTATAATTATAAACAATCTTTGTCGGAAGGTGCAAGAATATTATAAAATGTGAGTGGAGGTTATTTTATAAAGATTGTGTTATTCTTTGTAAAGTTACTCTTTCAGTAGGTATTTTACTAATACAAAAGGGGGGAGTTACATAGGGACAAACTAGCTAGCTCATTATTCCATTAATAAATCTTTGTAAACGGTTTTCTTATATACCACACAGATAAAATTTTTGTTTGATTACATTTACAATGATTGTATGCAAATCTGTTTTGAAGGATTTGAACCGCACGAAACCTTTTTGAAACCATACTTAAATCTCGCACAGATTTGACTTCGGAAATTGCCGCCTTACTACACAACATTGTTTAATTTACCTACAATCAAGCACAGCTAAACCGTAACGGTTAGTAGTCCATCATTATAACATAATAAACTAAACGTTTCGTGTCTGTGCGTTGCAAAATTTAAGAAAACATCCATGTTTCGAACGGCACAACATCTACCGATCGTTTGTTATTGACAGCGGTGTTACAAAATAAACGCTTTATATTATTTCAATACAATTTTCATATCACAATATACGCGAAGGATTGAGGATTGCAACGCAACAATCTAATTTTGAAATGATTTTGATGATTATTATTCACCTAAGATTTTTTGCAATAAACGTATTTTAACAAACTATCTTAACGTAATTAATAAAACTATCTATATATTGATACCTCTTTTTAAGGATAACGAGGGAGAAGTCTGAAATTTGACTAAGTTACGGTTTTTGAGTAATAGTGCAGGAAGAAAAAGTTGTATTCAACATATGACACAAATACATTAAATTATATTAATTATTCACGTTCACATTTTGAAACTTGAATTTTAAAAAACTAGAAAATGTCATAAAATACCTTTTTTTAAAATATGACATAGACAAGTTATACATCAATTTGGTACATTAAAATTACGTTTGAATTTCGAACACTGAGCGAATGCTAGTGCAGACAAAAACAAAATGCGAATATTACTGGCCAGTTATATTTACGGTATGATTATGTTGTTACAGGTAATGTCAACGCGCTGATAGCAGCCAGACGCAGTTTTCAGCGCCCCACCAGCCAGCGCTGACAAATGTTTCACTCAATGGTTACAAATATAAACACAGCACGAGCTTTAAACTCAGACTTAGCTCAAACATATATTGTCTTATATTATAATATAGTTATAGTATTTCTAATCGTGGTACATTTTAGTATTAGGACTGCGTTTTCCTATTTTGATAAACGTTTTAAATAGCCTACAAATATATATACATAAATTTAATCATTCATTATCAAATATAGATTTAGGATCTATATTGTCTTCTTTAATTAATGCAGGCATCCTGTTCGTCATTTGCATAACAAAAAAAATCTCATTGTCGAGAAGACGGTAAGAAGGCAAAAGAAAATTTTACCCCACTTTGACGACCACTGACTAGCTACCTAACTATAGGTAACTATACAATTTTTCTATCTACGAAAACAATTTCTTCGTACAATTCCGTTCACATCAAAACAGTTGTCGCTTCACAAATCAATTTCCCGGTCTGGTGCGACTCGTGGTATTATCTTGAGCGAACCAAAAATTTTTTTAAACATCTCAGAATAACCGTAGAACTCAATATCACGGTACTCAAAACATCGGCTGAGAACCACACTGTGGACCACAACAACATATTTCGTGTACCATTAAAATCAAAGTATTAACCAATTGTCTTTTCGTTTTGACTGGCTTCTCAGTGTGGTGGCTAGAGACCCTGAATGCTAAAACGGAGGTTCGATTCCCTCCCAGAACATTTGCATTTGTGTGATGAACACATTTCTTTGTTCTGGGTATAATAAAAATATCTATATCAATAAAATAACGTACATGTAAATCTTCCTTTATAATAATGTTGGTATTGTCCCGAAGATTATTATTATTATCTATCTGTTTCACGCGTCTTCCTATGATATTTTCATGTTTACGCCACACCAAAACATCTACCATCATTGTCTTAACTCAAACTCCATGCCGTTCCTGGCGGGACCCCTCCTCCCATATCGTAGTCAATTAAATCCGTCGTCAGCTAAGTTTGTACGATGTCATTACTCGCCGGCCGAGCTTTGTATCAACAAGAATATTATTTTTAACAGCTGAAACAACCCAGTTAATGCGGTACGCTTTATTAATGTGATTTTCGGGATTACCTTCACGCTTAAATTTAATATAACATATTTTGAAACATATTTCCTTAACCTGATTCAGATCTAAGCCGTTTATATGATAAATCAAGGATAATAGCATGTTATTACTTGTTTCTAAATCCTTAATTTATCAATTCGCGACATTAGCACTGGCCGTTTATAATTTCTTTGACAAAAAAATTAGTGTCACGGGACGTTCGCCAGATGTGGAACATGAAAACTGATGGATCTTGATAGAATTTGTAATTAAAGGATATTTATTATCTGTGTACATTATCCATAGTATAATATACATAGATTATAAATAAAGAGTATAATAATTTTTTAAATATAGAATTTTGTAATTACAGAGCTAACGCACACACCCACACGTTAGTGGCGAAGCGGGCATAAAGAGCGTCAAGCCGTTTGCCGTCACGGCATAGGAGTTGGTCTTACTCCTCAAATAAAAAAGTATTTATATGCTTTATGAAATTTCATAAGTACGTTGTCCATGCAAAGTTGGGCGTTTGGATGGAAGGTAATTAATCAGGCAGATGTCGGTCCGTAGCGCGCAGTGTCCTTAGCACCTCATAAAGCTGAACGTAAACAAGTCGGGGCGGGGTGCTTTTACACGTTTGTTTCTTATTCTGGAATGTTTTCGTGAAATAAACACTGGCTGTTGGTACAGCAAGTAAGTGTAATGTAATTGCAGTTTCCGTCTGTACTTTTGCAGTTTCAATCTTGATATTACTGACCTCTTATCTTCTATTCGTTATTGATGTTCTGTGAAACTTTTTTTACATAACTTTTAGAGACTAGACGATATAAAAAAACCGGTACTATATACCTACCTATTTTATCTATGGGGTCCATCTGTAATTATAAAATAATTGTTTTTTGTTATGATTGAACCAAAAATTCAGCGACAAATTTTTATGCTGGATTTTGTTACTTTAGTTAAGTTATAATGTAAAGCAGACGACAGTGTCATTCCCTAACTTAAGACTAGTTTTATTTTAATAACGCTAATACCATGTAATTGTGTCTTCGTTGAAGATTCATCTTGTTTTCTCAAATATTTTATTCCGAAATCAACATCTCCAGAAATAAATGGCGGCCCAGTCGATTACTCATTAAAATGCATGTGCGTAATTAGCACGCGATTGTACCTACCAAACAATTTATTTCCATGACATAATTCAATTTAGTTTTACAAGTAACTGGTACGACTGTCTGTCAAATTTCCATTCAATTAAACATTACCAATGCTGTCAGAACTCATTCCGCGAAAGGTTTTTGGTAATAATTTTTATTGGCATTTACGTTGATTGCATTTGACTGTACTGTGACTTGTCTGCAAGAGAAAGCGTAAACGAGGCCGCGAGTAGAAATAATACTCTCACACTCGACAAGTAATTGCTTAAATTTAAATTTTATTGAGTGTGAATTACTGATGAATAAAAAGTTGTTAATCTGTACACAATGGTATATTAAAATTTGAATGTGTCAAAACGTCAGTGTCAAAGTAATTTACGCATGTCAAACGTTAATAGATACTTGTAAGAGATTTAACACAGATTACAAATTCATTAATACAAGATATGGAAATGTATAACTATTTATTATTTTGTCGTAAAAATTACTAGTTGCCGTTCCTTATTGATATCTTAAAAAACTGCAAATTTCACTCGCCCTTGTTTGTTTTTAAAAGGTTCTTCCTCAAGTGATTGATGACGCCGCGGCACCGGCAGAGTGCAGGCAAAAACCTTGTGTGTTAAATAACAATTTTTCATTTTGATAAATTCGATCTTAGCTTTATGCGCTTTTTTCACGAACCGAACACAGTCCTGCACAGCATACAGTAATAGGTTTATTTATATCAACTTTATATTCTTTCATAAAGGACATCGGAAAGCGAACGCTTGTCCCGGTGTATTATATTGGATTGTAAATAACCTCACAAAAATCGGTTAAAATTCAATTTTTTATCTCTGATCTTCGTATAGTGAGCAGATTTATTATCATTACCAATATATTTCAAGAACCAGGCGTAATGTATTGTGTTGAATAAAGATGCTCAATATTTTGTGGTCTTGAACAATAATTCTGCAAATCTGGTTTGATATATGTACTCTATTGGATATAAAAAGTATAGTAAGCAGAGCAATATATTTTGCGGTAAAGTATTCGTAGGGAATGGAAGAAATATTAATTTAAATTTCCCAAGAATATTACCATCAAAAAAGATTTACTACCGTGATTTACCAAGAAACAAACACAACAGATAATAAATAGCGCGGAACGCTACCAGAGAAAAAGCTGGATATTAAGCAATAATTTTTGTTCAAATTGTATCGCTGTTTCTTAAACGCCAAAGCTATGGACCGAGGTTGTTTATCAGCAAGGCTGCGGACGTAAATCACAGCTGAATGTCAAATTAAAAATATGGATGCGTTCAAATTTAAAGAATATTCCGTTTTAATATCCTTCTATTTTCTGTGGCTGGAGAAACGTATAGTTTTATAGTAGTTGCATTGTTTTCCTTTTACGTGTCGATTTGGCTGCTTTCCATGTTGGTTTCTAATGTGATATTGTAACCTTTTACATTTGACTATTCTTAATATTCTTATTTTTAAGTCTTAACATAGATTGTAGGTACCGATGGCTAAAGTTACACGCAGCAAACTTGCGAACGTTTCACGCTATTAACTTGTTCGCATGTCATGTTTCCGAGAATTTATAGGAATAGCAGCAGCGGTGCTTCTGTTACGAATCGATCAATCGGGTACCAGTTAGCCCTTTGATGTGACGAGCGCGATCTGATCAAAGATTCCGCTGATCTATTTGTTTTATGGAATTTCTAAATTTCGAAATATTTCAATTTTACTGCGGACCTGAAAATAATTGATAATGCAATTTTTTTAGGAGCAAAGACCAATTAAAAGAATTAATAAACTATCAAAAAATCTTAAATAAATAGGACCTAACCGATGTTTCGATTGAAGAACTTTTAAGAAATCAATAACCATTGATTATTATTTGAATTGAACGATACCTAATATGAACATATAAAGATAAATTGTCATTTTTTTACTGCCTACCATAAGCGCTACCGGTCTAGATAAATTAAGTCGTGGGTACCTCCAGGGAGCATGTTAGCACCCCTAATGTAGCAACTCTTGTAGTTTACCTAATTGAACAAAGTGGAAACGTAATAAATAACTGCCGATAGATTTACTATTACAGGTAGTTGCCCCGGTCGCGTGAAAACATTTAATTCGCGGCGTTCCAGCTATTATTTATGTTCACAGATGTACGGACGTTTCGCTTCGGGAATGTGTTGATAAACCGTGTGATAATGACGGGTTATCGACTTCTATTTAGCAACTATATTTTTATTTAACGATGAGTAATTATAAAAGTGTTTAGTCGCAAGATGCAGCCTCTGTATCATACGGGAATTTATGGAAATGTAATTGACCATTGCTGTTCTTTTCAGCCAATATCCACTGGCAATTTTGTCATAATTGTGTCAAATCTGGCTTTGTACAGCATTGTATATTTTTCAATTCTTCCAAAAGTCAAACGTGCATGTTAAAATTGGGACACAGATCCCCAGAGGGAAAAACTGTCGTTCACGCCATTAGGTTATCATCGTTTCAAACTAATTTTAAATTACTTATATTATTATATATAAATCATTTATATTTTATAAGTATCACAAAACATACATATAATTATTAGATGGTTAATGGGCATTCTGGATAAAAAATCCGAAACTCCAAAGTTTGGTATCCGATGGCTATATTTGATTTGACCTATGGTCATATATGGTTCACAGTAAAATAACGCGAAGGGCAGCCATTTTAAGCCTCGGATGTTCTAAATTAAACAGCCTCAGTGATTCGGAAATCCTTTGAACAAACGGACGCACTGCCGGATCTCGCTAATAGGGTTTCAGAATGGCAGCAAACGTTGCGTGATCAAATGTGAAAAAGTTTCATATATTTTTTGCCACACATTCACATTTTTTACACTTTTCATTTTGGCAAAAAAATTACTTGGAATTTTCTGCCTTAGTAAGGTTTGCTCCATAATATCGACGAGAGAGAAAATTTGTTATTTAAAAGACATTTTACGTTAATACGAAAATAACATTTAGTTGGGCATGAAACACAATAATAACCTACAAATTTGTATATACGTACCCAGCTGTTGCTTTGAGAGTATATCAGGTAAAAATGCAATGGAAGAAACAAAACTGATAAAGACCACAAAATGCAATGGAAGAAACAAAACTGATAAACACCTTGTGAGCGATTTGCTGCATTGCCGCAGTAACAGTGTTAGAATTCACGTAATAATATTTTGTAAGGAGGTTTTAATGTCAGCAAATTTTTATAGTTCACCTTTACAAGTTTAATTGCTTATCTAGTTACACAGCTTGTCAGAAGCCCGGCTACATTTGAGAGCGGCTACCGATCCCGACCGTGACACATCAAAACTCAAAACGTGATAAATACAGAGGTCGTCCAAAAAAAGTTAGGGCCGTTCCAGACCGCGTTATCGCGACAATTAATCGCAGCGCACACGCGACGCGTTTATCGCGCGACAAATCTGTTTGAACCCACCGGTTTAACGCAAAGTCCACATTATTGTTCGTCCTCCGACCTCTGTGTTTTGTGTCAAATGTAAATAAATTAGATATATTTATCAAATTCGCCTAGGTTCGTTTGAAAAATTAAGATTTGAGGAATCGGTAGTACCGGTTTCGTAAATAAAATCTGATTTTCAAATTGAGTTCATGCCGATTTCTTCTAAATATCGATCAAGCGATCACTTAATCGTTCACCGGAATACTCAGTGGAACGCGATCATAAGTGCTCGATAGTTGGGCGTTTGTTCAGTCAGAGGTTCGACGATTTTGTGAAGCGATCATTACGAATCCATTCCTCCGGCGCGTCACTTGACACTTTACGTAAACGATGTCAGATGCTGTTTGCGTTTATGATCGATTTTATGACACTTTTAGTGAATATAAATTGCTTTATCGTGTTTCATGAACTCGAATAAATTATACCTCACGATAGAGACAAACAAAAATGGCGTCGCCATGCTTTTTAAACGCTATAACATGCAACAGTTCAAACGACATGTCGTGATCTTGTCAGATTACATGGCACATGTCGGTCATAACATAATTTGAGATTGATAGACAAAAAAACTTCCTATGGTATAAGGCTAAAGCTTTCACCAAATCTAAATCAACTATGTATGTACACTCATTTAATACATAAGTACATTCCTTTTTTATGTCCCACTGTTGGGCATGAGTGTTAATTTTAATTTCTATAGCTCTCCTCAATATGCAAGACGACTGGTGTAATATACCTGTAATATACCTACACGATATAATAATTATTATTTTTATTTCCAACATCTTGGTTGGTTAATTGGTTAAGGTGTATAGTTATATACAGTTTGTAAAAAAACACGATACATATCATTATTCAATTCAAATAATATTTTCATTTACAATTATTTCATAAATGTTTCTAATATTTTTAGCTTCATGTACGTTTATTTATTATACGTTTCACAATTTTACAATTAATAGTTTATCAATTGATACATACTTTTTAAATGTCGCACGATGTTGCCAGATTAAAGATATTGAGAAATGCAGTATTTTAAAACGGGAGAAGGTACGCAGGCTGGGAACGAGACTGGAATGTAGTGTTATTGATAATAAAATAATGAGAAACGCTATTAATAAATTATATTGTTCCATCTGAAGTATTTGATTTTATCACACTGCTATATTTTTTGTGTTACTTGTAACAATCTTCGAAAACCTGCACGTCACGCGATCTTAATAAATAATAAGAGGCACTAATACAAATGAAAATAAAACGTGTTTTATCTGCAGGCAAGTTGTGGACACCGTGGTTACACGAAGCCAGCTCACGACTGCATCTGATTAAGTTGCCGATAAGCGGCTGAGCTCAGAAGGGAGTGTGAACTGAGTGTTTCTGATATTATATGACTTTATCTTAAGCACGTTAACGTCATATTATTTTCAACGAACTTGACATATACCTATTAAATCTTACACTGAATTCTTTTATTATAAATGAAACTTGTATGTGTAACTTCCATCAATTACAGCGAAATTCTAGAACACTTGGTCTACTCTTCTACCGTTATAAAATAAATAACCCATTTGAACTGTCGATTAGTTTCGTCGACAGACAGACGTAGCTACAAGTAAGTTTATACAATTATTATATATTATTTCTAATAGGTGCGTCAGGTTTGCAAGGACAGAAATATTTGGCACTCGGTGCTTTCTGCCTAACCCGTTAGGGACCTGGCGTGACGGTATGTTGTTGTTGTTGTTATTTCTAATATTAATCTAAAAATATATTACTATATAAATATGTGCAACTATTAAAGAGGAACACACGGAAAATACCTCCAAAGAAAGCAATGAAATGTTAGCCTTGAAGAACTAACAGCTTTTTTCGACAAAGCTACCTTAAACAAGCTGTAAATAAATAAAGCAGTGTTTTATTGCAATGCCAATTCTGCATAACCTAAAACGATTTATCTTGAACGCATACTTTACATTGTAAAGTGAAAAAATAGTATTCTCAGCACGTGCCCGAGGTGTGAACGCAAGTTATTCGATCAAACAGTTGATAAACGGGCCGCTGGCGATGCTAAACTTAGAAGCCACCTGTGAATAGCCAGCTATGTAGGAAGATGTATTGGTTTATGCTAGCATCGAGCATTTCGTGAATCGCGCGCTTTAAATATTTGCAAAGAATTACTAGTGCTAGTATTCGCCGAACGGTCGAAGCTCGATGGTAATTATTATATTTTTAAGTTTAAACAGTTGATTGCAATTTCGATATTGCAAATCAGCCTCCCATTCCGGGCGGTCCAGGTTGAAATGTTGGCACGCACGTCTGACTTGCTACGTGCGTTTCAAAACTTATGTTTCTGAACTATGTGAAGTCTGCCAATCCGCATTTGGTCAGTGGTAGAGTAAGGTCTAAACCTTCACTATGACTGGAGACCCCTGTCGAAGTCGCAAAGAACGAGATACTTCATATAGAATTGGTATAGATTATACTTATTAAGGTTATTATTATGTTTGCGTAGGATATATATTTTTTAATTAGTGCAATCGGCGTAACTGCGCTCCGCTTGGCGCGCTCGCTGCTCGCCGACATAAATTATTCAGAACACAGATGACTTCCAAGTTTAGTTCAGCAACCGCTTTGTACGACCACTTGTTTGCAATTCGAATGCAATCAGTATACTTAAGTAGCGTTCAGTTATATTTGTGCTATTTAATAAGCAACTTGGTAGGGGAAAAGATAACTCACGTGGTCGGTTTTAGAGTCGCTTTCATTATCTGACTTTGAAAAGTTCATGTCCTATTGACAAACGATACCTTTTAAAATGGCGTAGTTACTACACCAACTGCCCGTACAAGGTTCGAATGAAACAAAATTGTAATTAGGCTCATTGCATTGTATTACGTCATCACGAAATTCCGAAACAAGATAGCGGCCCGGGTATTTCTTTACGAACTTTTTTTGTCTGTGCACGTTTATAATATACATTTTTAGCCGCTTAAATTCAAACATGGAAATGGTTCATTTGTTCCAAATTCAATTCAAGTGTGTTGCAGAAGATTTCAAAAAGAACCCAAGACATTATTTGGAAGCCAATTTCCCAGAAGCGCAGGCAGCGACAAACATACAGACCGTCCGAGTGTTATAATTATCATTACATGTATCTGTCGCTTTATAATCCAATCTAACGCACGCACGCACATGGCGCGCGTATTAATTTGTCTTCCTGTCAACGCTCTCCGTAACATGGTCCAACGCATAAGCGGTGCGACTGAAAACCTCAACCAATATAGAATTCACTGCATTACTTGGAAGGTCCAGAAATCTTAGCCATTTCAAAAGTCCACTTATCGTCCAATCATTTTATATCGATAGCATAACACTTGTTGAATTTTGTTAAACCCCTAAAATGGCGAAATAAAATTTACAGGTGTCAAGCATTTGAATATTAAAATATGTAGATTGAACACAGTAAATTTGAATAGATCCGTGTTCCCGTAGAAATGTCTCCCGCCGTATCTTATATTTTAAGCCCAGCAACAAGTAATCACCTTACGAATTTCACAAAAATCGGTCCATTGATTATTGCGTGATGCATACAATTTGACAAAAATTTAAAACAAATATCGTTTTCGGGTTTATATTATCCATATAAGATAGTAACTAATTAAAATAAGACTTCATGTACCGATTTTTACCGTTTTACTGCTTTATTTCATTTTAGATATAACTTTATTTTTGAACAAACAAAATGTTGTAAAATATCCCAGTATTGTTATTTGTGAGCAAGGGTTAGCGTGACCCAGTTTTGTAATCGTCATTATAATTTTTCTTGTCATTTTTCAATCCGATGCGACGTGTAATAATTTGTCTTCCTGTCATCGCTATTTTGTGGCGTAGTCTGATTTACAAGCTAAAGCGTTATTGAAAGGGTATATCATAATGTAAAATGAAAAGTAAGCTTTAATTTATATACCAAATATAATGTAACGGTGGGGAAAATAAAACGAACAGAGTTTCGATTATATCTTTTAATCGCAATCGAATGACTTGCAAAAGCTGACTGGCTGGCTGGCTTTGGCATAGCGGTGGGGATGGCTAATAAGGCGGCTGGGCTTTGATTGGG
>DWDX01003248.1:0-13466 GCA_018245675.1 Agara michaeli | reverse complement strand
ATTTGACGGGGCGTACGTCATACTATGTTTGACAGCTAATTAATATTGGACACTGCGATGGTAGCGCAGTCTGTCGGAGCCAATGTGAAACATTCTAAAATCAACAACGACTTAGAAATTAAAACTTAATTAAAAAAACATTTTCCAGTAGACCAAATTGTGAATCTAAACCATTCTCAAGTCCACCACCAAACACACAAAAAATTTCATCAAAAACCGTCCAGTCGTTTCGGAGGAGTTAAGTGACATATACAAGCACACAAGAAATATACATATAACAATATAGGAGGTTTTCTCTGTACATAGTGACTCATCACGATATCTCTGGAACTACATACACAATAAGTCGTAGAGACTTGAAATTTGGCAGGAATATTTCTTTCGTTAATTAAAGATCAGCTAAGAACGGGTTTTATGAAATTCCACTCCCAAAGAGGATTGCGGTGACGTACGCGATGGAAAATTGAAATATACAAACTACAGCTCCGATAAACCTGAAATTTGTTCGGAATATCTTTTTTGAAGAACACATTTTACAAAATTCTACCTCAAAAGGAGATGTGAGGGCGGGGGTGGGATGACGTCGCAGGCAAAAGCTAATGGTATAACAAGAATAACATGACTTAGTACTAGAGTCGAAAGCTTAGCGAAACCCTTCGTACCTACGTAGTTAATCAATAAATTCCTCTGCGTAATACATTGATTATATTTTTAGAGCGCGTAAATTACTAATAACACGAGATCGGCCCGAGTATGAACATCAATCCTAAATTGCAATTTACAGAGCGCTCGTAAACCAGACACATCGCTCGCTTGTCGCATTGCGAGCTGCAAGCGATGGATGACGGATAATTAAAAATCTAACCGCAAAAACGATATCGAATTAAGCTAAAGTCAGTAGCATCTGTCATTGTCGAGGCTATAATCTTTAGGAGGCTTCATTTTAGAGTAGAACACGTATCGGTCGTGATAGGGTAAGATATATTATATACATAGTTATATTTAAAATATTATTGTATGTACGTTTAAAAGTTTTTTATATGATTTCTAAATTTACTTTGTGTTTGCGATATATTACACTTAAGTAACTGAAGTACTGCTGTAAAATATCAGAAAATTGTTCTCGTTATTGATGTATAGATTTCATTTAATATTTCCATTTGCACACTTGTGTGTTGTAGATAATATTGAACTTGTTCACATTTAAAAGAATGAATGAAAGTATATAAGTACATATTCCCGTCACGGTACATACTAATATTTCCAACCATTCAAATTCGATTTTCGAATATTGTCAATCGATCCAATCTCGCTAATCGCAACTTGGCGTGCTTTAAGCGCATCCCTTACCGCCTCTCGTAAAGTGTCACATTATAAACAAAAATTCAAAAAACAATCACCATAAACATGTCGCGAGTCGTCTCGTAAACATGTTCTTAACGCGACTAAACTTTTGATAATAGTCGTAAAGTTGAACAGCTACTTGAGTAACGTTTTAAGCCTCGTCAACACGGAACCCTGACCGAAATAATTCCACGTCAATGTATGTAGGAGGGAACTTACTAAATATCTAAATCTAAATAGCAATAAACGTGAAAGTGGACATGGATATCAAAAGCGTTAAAGAAAGATAGAATAGAGGAAATAAACATTTTTAGATCAATTTTGATTACAGTGTAATATTATGTAATACCATAAACAAATATTGTTAAGTATATAATAAGCGTAATAAAGGTAAAAAAAAAAATGATAATTTCTCCTGCAAGTGTTGCGAAGAGTGTAAGTTAAAATAATCAGTTGGCCCATTTGCCTATTACTTTTAATTTTGTTAATTTTGTTAAAAAAAATTACTCAGCTGCTATTGTCTTGTCCTACTGCTTTTATACTGTTTACTTTATGCTGCAGTATTAAAAAAGTATGTGTAGAATGTTTGCTTGTTTGAATTACGGTGTAGAGTTTGTGATTGTTACAATAAGATACACGGTGTTCCAAAACTTCCAAATTGACAAAGGATATTTTTGGATTTGGCCATTAAGACAATTCATGTCATATTTCAAATACGTTACTGACGTGTGACATTTTTGTTTAATTCATAAAAATATTCTTCAGACTCCCCATAAAAAACTCATCGTTGATTTCTCACAATATGTTTCTTATTTCTGTTTATTATACTGCAGTCCAAAAAGTTAACATTGAAACCAAAGTGTAGCGATGGTATCCTCATAAAGTTGGAATGAGGTAATGAATATATGCCTCACGATGTGCAATAATTTTGTGAAATGTTAATAGATTAAAACAATTAAAATATAGTTGTTGTTACTTTTCCCGGATCTTAATGTTTATTCATACCTTCACTTTATATCGATGAGCAATGGCCGAAGACCGTAATATTATAGTGGGGGTGTACTACACTCCTCTGCCTACCCCTTAGACGATTACAGGCGTGATGTTACGTTTTTTTTTTGTTATTACTTTTCCCAGATCTCAATGTTTATTCGTACCTTCACATTATATCGATGAGCAATAGCCGAAGACCGTAATATTGCGGATAAATAAATATATTGGTGGCGGATTTTTTTAAAGTTCCACGACATTGAAAGTCTGGGGTCAATCCGCACCAACGTTTATCCGCGGTTCGTTCACCGTTCCTATTTCATATCTTACAATAGTGCGTGTACTGATATAAATTATTCAGTCGCTCAGTCTGATTGGCGTCTCGGTTTAATGCTTAGAGATAAAGATATCAGTCGACCATGTTGCTAGTTCAATTCCCGCCTAAAACAAACGTTTTGTAATGAGCGCATTTGGTTGTTCTATTTTCAGTTGTCCACTTGTCAAAACGCAGGCATGTCATTGCTTTACTTGGAATCAGATAGTCGTGTACCTATAATTGAGTAAATCAAAAAAAATCCGTATCTGACTTATAAAAAGCAGTCTAAACGAACTATACACCTTAAGGAAGGCTTTCAGTGCTGAAAAAATGGGTGATTTGATGTCAATGTCTGTCAAAGCTCATCACGAAGCATTGACTGCTGGAAATTCACTAGGCATTAAGTTCGCATATTGTAACACCCAATAAAGGGTTAATAAATATACAAATGAAGTAAAACCAGCCCGAAGCGGGAGGTATTACGCATCGACCCTAATCGCCCTTAACTGAATGTTACAGATAAACAAGCTTACATTTCGAGCAAATCTTAATGCGAAATTTTTTATAGCCCTGCATTCATACTTGTAACTATGCATCATGTTTAATTAACAATAATGATTATAGATTCTCAGAACGAAGGCTATGAAGAAAACGAGTCGAATATAGTTTTTTATTCACTTGATCTTGTCGTAATAAATCTCTTTTATTTTTATTTAATAAAACGATTTGTAAATTTAATTGCATTGAAATGCACAGTTCCTGAATTGAACGGATTGTAACACGTATTTTAAATTTAAAATGTATAAAAAAAATATAATTATTTATCATTTCAATCCATATTTACGTACGTAAGGCTTTAGCAATATATTCGTATATTGTAGCAGCGTCATAAAGACAAGCAATGCGCGTAACGATACTCACATCACTTGGCCCGATATCATCTGATGTCCGAAGCTAAGGTTTTACGAGTTTTGCTACTACGTCGTATGGACAACGGGTGAGCGGTTGCCAAATATGATTTTTTTTCGACCCTTTTATTGGTACGCTGCTGGACCGGATCGCCTCGCGTAGTGAAAGGGATGTACCACGTCCCTTTGCACGTTCCACGTTCCACGTGTCTACCGCGCTGGCTAAGTGCGGATTAGTAGACGGACCATACTTGAGAAAATATTATATACTTTATAACGTCTCTAAGGTGTGCGGATTTCCTCACGATGTTCTCCTTCATCGTTTTAGCGAGTGATATGTTTTTTTGTGGTTGTTATAAAACAAGTATGACGTGTGGACTGGATGAACGACTGAAATAAGTAAATCTTAACACAATTTCCAACTTCCATCTGTTTCCATCTCCTTCTCTGACGTGTCACGCACTGCAAACTCTATCTCAAAATGTCCAAAATTATATACGTTTTATTGTGAATAAAGCGTAATTTTTCCATCTCAAGTGCCCATTGTACCGCGAGGGGCGAAACAAAAGTACGATTGATAAGATCGACGGCTCTCGAAGTGCAAAATCAAATGGATATGTTTGTAGGGCATAGGAAATAAACAAGAATTTATATAGTCGAGTCAAGATTAGTAAGTTTTAAACTAAAAAACACATTATTACATAAACGATTGATCTGGATTAATATTAAAAAGAGGATTGTTTGTTGGGGATAATCTCGAAAATTATGTGACCGATTCTGAAGATATATTATCTCCGTTTAACATAGGCTATTATATATTTATTTGTTACTAAACAAAAGCAATTCACAGAGATATAGGTATACGTTGGCGCGAGTATTTTTTTATGGTTAAGAGCAGTGGACAGGGGAAGGTCTACCAATATTTTATGGCATACAATAAACCGTAGTACACGTGTTCAAAACAAAATGAACTTAACCAAACATGGAACGGTTTTGTAGTCATTTATTAATCATTTTTACTTCCTCGTTCAGACCACGGTCACCCATCCCGCTGCAGCTTGGATAGGGATTAGTGGCCAGTGTTGAATGATTGAAACCCGGCGTTAAGGTTTCCGATGAGATTTTAGCGATTACCTAGCTATAAAAATAGGACCTGCTTAATATGCATTTTCATGCATTTTAGTCGTGTCAGCGATTGTATTTTCTTAAAATGTAGGTACCTATTAACATTGTTTGCTTGCTTCGATGTCGTATCCAAAAATTCGCACATCGGCCTGTAGCATATAAAGCGTAGGTTATTAAACATTTCAGTGAAGTTTTCACACACAAACGCACACACGGAATGAACGGACATCAAAGCGATCCTACATTTTTTAGATACGCGAACTAAAACAATAATCAAAAGATTTTCATACGCTTGAGATATTTCGCGTATCTTCTGATATATTATTCTTAATTGACGATTTTCTTCAGATATATTTCAGTAAAATAAGTGGGATATGTAATATGAGAATTTGAAAAATGCAAAAGTCTACGAGGAGCGGTGGATGAATACAGGCTGTCGATGTAAAGTTGGTCAATTTGGATTATATTAGATAGGTACTAGCTTTCGCAAGCGGCGTTGCTCGCGCATCGAATACTAGCTTTTGTCCGCGACTTCTTCCGCGCGGAATACTGACGAAGTCGCGGGCAAAAATTAGTATAGCTTATATTGATCAGTGATGATATAGCATTCAAACGGTGAAAGAACTTTTAAAATCGGTTCAGTAGTTTTTGAGCCTATTCGTTACATACACACACACACACACACACACACACACACAAATCTTTCCTCCTTATAATATTAGTATAGATAATCTACAATGTAGAGGAGAATAATCAAGGGTGGCTGCATTGGTTATATTACTTGGTAATAAAAACATGGGTCAATTGAATTATCCATTCACATAAGTTATATACCGCTCTGGATTAGCGTTCTAAAAAACTTCTTTTGAACTTCGAAACGGTGTAGTGACGTTGTAGGACTCAACAATGTTGGCTGCATAGCAGATGCAACGGTTGCTGGTTAGAACATCGGTGTGTTGTATTAAGAAACGGTTTGAAGCAATGGCGGAGAATGAAACTGTTTATTATCCAGTAAACAATAAATAAAAAGGAACGAGTGAACGTCAAGAAACGACAAATCATAGGGAGTGGGGTCCTCAAGCAAATGTATGAAATATGAACAGTTGGCCTTTATCATGTGCGCCCAAAACACAGATAGCGGTGTGGTCCAAGTGGCAGGATTTAGAGGGAATAACAACTGGCTTAACTCAATTTATGCACTGATTTATGTCCCACTGCATGGCAAGTCTAGTGAGGCCTGGTACGTATATCTTTAAATCTCACTGAAACCCTATTGGTCCAGAAAGGATAGTTTCCTATCGGTATAGGAAAAACTGTTTGTTTATTAAGAATTCGTTGACGCTGCCAAGTATTTTCTTCAGCATCGCCATGCATTGAAGTAGAAATTAAATAAACTAACTAAACGTATTGAAAATATAGAGATGAAAAGTACTTGATTCACTTTATATTACTATACAACCATTTCTCAGTTAGAAATCTAAGCAACTGAAAAATGTTCAAAAAATAATGATACTATATCGAATTTCATCAAAAACAAAAAATAACTCACTTCTCAATAATTAAATAAGACACACTGCGAAGTAGTTGCGAAGATCGTTACTTCCCTACGAGGCTGGGAATCGACCCCTAACTGCCTGCACGGCCCCGCCATTGGCGAGTCGAATGTTGCAAATGCAAAGTCGGCCCGTCTGCCTGTTGGCTAGGTTTTGTTATAAAAATGGCTAACCAAAGGGATCTTGATATAAATTTATAGGTGCCTTGGGCTATGTCCTATTCTAAGAGCAGAGGTTCTCAAAGGCATACGTGACACACATCTCCCTCGCTATCCTCGTCATTTCAAGCCATCGCCCACGGTTCACGTAAGACGTTATTTATAGGCAAGAGGCGGCCATGTCCAAAAAGCTTAGTTGTGTCAAAAGTTGAGCGTTAAATCATCGGCCACTATCTGGACAGTGCAGGCCGGACGATGCCCACTAGTGTCCGGTGTGGCTTCATTGTCACACTCGATCCGTCCTTTGTTGACAATCCGATATATGTATATATTAATAATATATGAATGAAATATATTTACATAAATAGATTTATAAATTATCTAATCTACAACCCTTATTTCGTGCCACTGTTGCACACGGTACCTCTCTCAGAAGGAGCAACCTTTAGTTTGTATGTGTTTGCAAAAGCAATAGTATATAACTGGTTTCAACCGGTTACACTGCTAATCCCACAGACAGCGTACATGCATAATTTTCAGTATAAAAGATGTTGTTTTGCCGCTAATTCGCTTGGAATATATGTACATAACTTGTGATGAACATGCAGTGATAGCCTAGTGGTTTGAAATTCAACCTCCCACTCCGGGGGTCTGGGTTCGTTCGTGCGTTTTTTAAGTAAAATTTAAATATCACTTGCTATAACGGTGAAGGAAAACATCGTGAGGAAATCTTTACACTTTGGAGATGTTATAAATTATATAATAATTTCTGAGGTGTGTGAAGTCTACCAATCTGCACTTGGCCAGCGTGGTAGACTACAGTCTAAACCCCTCTCACTATGAGAGGAGACCCGGTCCAGCAGTAGACCAACAACAAAGAGGTCGAAAAAAAAGATATATTTATATAACTTAAGTGTTCGAGTTCAATCAAGGTGTAAATTCAAACGATTGTTATAACAAGAAATTATTCTAAAATGATTTACGACGTCGGTACAATAACAGAAATAATATTATCTCAATTTACTGCAGTTGTGTAAAAAGAGATACGCCGTACACGATATTTTTAAGCGCCGTCCGTCATTTATAGTTGGTGCAATGGAAACGGAGCGCAGCTAAGTGATCCGGCACAAAATGATATATGAAGACATTTTCACACATTACAATATGAATTTTTCGTGTAAAGGGAATAAGACCATTATCCAACGTACCATAAAATGACTAGTTTTATGGCTGTGATCAGTAACGAGATATATGTAAGGAAAAATCGGTCACGCTGAAGTCACATTACATATGAATATTCTAGGAAGATACTTATGGCTTATTGTGAAGGTCATTGTCCCGTGACACAAAAACTTCGAGCGTACATCTCAAGGGCAGATTAATGCTTACCTGCCCAAATTTAAGTTTAAATTTAATGAACGAACTGAATGAAAATGAAATTAAAACTTTGAATTGAATTAATTTTAAACATAATTATTATTGTCATTACAATTCTATGCGAGTATATATATATTTGCAACTACATACATATATGTAATATGTGCCAATATTTAGCTCTGACATTGTTCCGATGCTAGGCACCGAATTCCTATCAAAGTGCGAAGGTTTTGAAGCCATAGTTTGCCACGCTGCTCAATGACTAGATTAACAGAAATCCCACCCCTCATAAAACATTATTAATTATTATTGTTATCCTAAAGAGGTAGGCAGAAAGTGATAAATGCCAAATATGTCTATTCTTACCTGATGTGCTTCTTCTATATATTGTGTAACATAAGTATTATGTATATGTGTATTATCATTATCCTCATTAATGCATTAAAGTTTACAATGTGAAACTGCCCTTATTATTTACTAGCTTTTGTCCGCGACTTAATCTCCCCCCCCCCCCCCGCAATACCCTTTGGAGGTAGAATTTCGTAAAATGTGTATTTAGTTCACCTCGACGTATGACTATATATAATATTAAACATAAGTATGTTATTATACATATAAACCTTCCTCATGAACCACTCTATCTATTAAAAAAACTGCATCAAAATCCTTCGCGTAGTTTTAAAGATCTAAACCGACTTTGTTTTATACGATGTAGTGATTAAATATCTGCGCATTATAGGCTATAAAAATGGTATAAAACTGTATCATGATCGATTGATGTATTTCGATAATATATTAAATACGTCTTAGAATGTCGTAGATTAATGCGTGTATACCTTTAATAGGTTGTTACACTATTTATCTTATTATCGCGCGTCAACGTCAAAATAATCGACACGCTGCGTGGATGGCTAATTTATTGGCCTGTTTTTGCTCCGTTATGTTGCTAGGCGTTTTCAATAGTGAACTGAACATTTACCACAGGCGAAGACTCAAGATTTACTTACTTTAATTTAAAAAAAAAGTATTACATGGCTTGAAATTATAAAGCTAAGGACAGAGATATTTGGCACTCGGTGCTTTCTGCCTACCCCGTTAGGGACCTGGCGTGTTGGTATGTTGCTGTTGCTGTTGAAATTATAAAAGTGTAAAGAAATAAAGAATAAAACGAATTGTTATTTCTTTCATTAATTTAATTAAAGCATTTTAATAAAAATGAAAGCAAACAAAAATAAGAAGAGAAATAAGGTACAGCCTAAATAAATAGGAAGTTTGTTCTCACGAGGCTGTAACTGTAAAAGTATAATATATGTCCGTATCCTTTCGTGTTAAGTAAAGTGCCATTTAAGATCATCGTGGCTCCGTACTTTTGAAACAGCTTAACAAAAACACTTCTTATTATTGTTATTTGATCAATATGGTACTAATTACCATAAAACACACGAATGCAATATCTATACGAACCATAGACAAGGGTTAATCTCGCAAGCGAAAACCATAAACCATGCGAAGGCAAGTGCTCTGAGCCGAGTTGGGGGGCTGCAACTAATTTAGTAAAACACCATCGAGTAACTCAGCGAGACTTAATGAAAATCGATCGGAATCGCCGTATAGTTAATTGGTACCATCCTGTAGTTTATAATACTCTATTAACAATAAATTATACTGCTGTAATCTCATTAACCTGCGCTTATCGACCGAGGCGGTTGAATTGAAACACGTGAATAATCCCGGTCTGTTTAACCGAACACTTATCTATTGTTTTAAAGGTCTTTCAATACTCCGTATTTGGCATTACTTTGTTCGAGAACGAAGTTCGCCACATTGTTGTTAAAAATTTTGTAACATAAGTTGAGTTTCTTGTACAGGGATGAAAGACCGTATGTTTATGATTGCGTAACGGTATTTTTTAGCGATTCATCTGTGTTAAACGTAAATGTGTATTAATTAAGGAATACTATTAAGCATTAAGAACACTATAGTCAGCTGCTGCCTGATTTTTTTTCGATTTCAAAATATATCTTAAAATTCAACTTCAACCATACGTTTCAATTTATGTAGTTCACTTCATATACCTTCATCTTCCAAATTAAAACACTGAAACCGTCTTTTTTAACTAAAGGTTACTTCCGTGTGAAAAAAGATCCGAATTAACCTCGAGTCATGTCTAAAGAATGTCTACTTGAATAATATTGTTTATTGTAAACCATACACAAACCATAGACAAGAGAAGCAGGTACCCGACAATACAATTTGACGGTGTTGTACCTAGTACCTATAGGAATTCGTTCCAGGCAACCGATACAATAGGAATGACGCATACGAAACACGCACGTAACGTTTTCTTATACAAACGTTGATAATTTTATTATCATGATAAAAAAAAATCATGTGACAGAGAGAAAATATGAGTGAAGGAGTGCGGTGATAAGTAAAGTGGCTTTCGCTTATAAATTTAAAATGGAGATATATGTGATGGGACGCAGGCGCGATCATCTCGTATGGACGTAGGCAATCACTGGGCGGGTACAGCAGGGTGGAACGGGCTTTGATGGTAAACAAAACTGGGTTCGATTCGGACGCGCACCTCTGACTTGTTATGTGCGTTTTATAACCAAAATTTTAAATGTCACTCGCTATAACGGTGAAGGAAAACATCGTGACGAAACCTGCACACCTTGAGATGTCATAAGGTATAATACATAACGTGGTAGACTATGGCCTAAATCCCTCTCAGTATGAGAGTAGACCCGGTTCCGCAGTGGACCAATAAATGGGTCGAAAACAAAACAATGTACTGTTTGTAACAAGGACAGGATTGTTTAAACTCTGAAAAATGTTTTAATTAATGTCCATAACCTAAATGATGATAGGCTGATGAACTATTCATTGTCCGCTACATTGTTTAGATCTACGAGAGAACTTGTAGTGAGTACACGAATAACACAGCCTGCGCAGAGCCTTCCGACGTCTTCGACAGATAGCCACAAGAACGCACACGAGGTGCAAACGTAGCGGCCGAAGATATGCATTCTGTAGTAACAATTAAAAGCCTCCTCCATACTAACCGAGCTGTATAAAACCTTAATAAAAACCACTAAATAGTGATGTTTATTCGTGAATAAAAGTCAGTTTCGTTAAAAATATACCAATAAATATATCAAAAAGTTTTTGTTGTATTTCGATCGCGTCAATATCTTTGTATCTTCAAGTATATAACGTAGTATTAGTAATTTATAGTATTTGTACTATTATATTTCATTCCGAAGATATGAATACAGTGACTTAGTCATATAGTATACCTATATATACTTACTTGTCATGCATACGCACTTAGAGTAACTAGTCAAAGGTGCATAGCTTCTTCAGAACTTAGCTGGTCCCTGTAATGGCTTAGAGCTATTCCTGGAAATGTATCAAAATTTATGATCAGCGGCGGTAAAGAAAATTAATGACATCATTTTACTGATTGGCCCCTGGGATCCCAGACTATAATAAATAGGCATAGTGCATTTCGCAATGCCTGTGCAAAGATACTTAAAAAGTTTATAAACTACATATATACTTACATTAGTAATCTTACACCTAGGAAAAAACAAATGCTTGCGCTTATGACGTAAATAATATTCCCGGTTGGGAATTGATCCCACACCCCGACCAACAATCGCGGTCATCGACCAATGGACGAACGGAGCAGAGGAAAACGCTTTGTTCGCTTTTCGTATGAAATCTATTAAGGCAAGCTTGTCCAAAGCTAGCCAGCGCTAGCTAAAGCTACCTCTCCTCAACAATAAGGGATATCAATCAAGCGTATTTATGGCGCGGAACTAAAGCGCTGCTTTTTCAGTATAAACCGTATAAATTAGAATGAAAGCTAAATATTTAACTGACTTGTATACGACGGGCACCTCCTAAATGTATCGCATAAATTCCTGCAAGTAAAAAGTCGTCAACTTTCCGACGTTGGACTGTCGGGGATAAGACTTCATAGTGTTTTGTATGAAAATGACTGTAAGATCTTTTCAAGGAAGTGCCTGCCTAGTTATATATAGATGCCAATAGGGCGTATTTTGATAGATGTAACATCATTTACACGATAATGTGTAACATACGTTGTATAAGTGTTAATGCTATAAATTCCTTTAATTAGGTAACCATCTTCGTTGACTTACCACTGCCATAATTTTGAGTTCGAGAGCATGCTTAAAGCATTAAGCATTTTTGTTATCTACAAAATTAATAGACAAATTATTTTTTGAAAGAAATCCACTTATTAATATTTACCTAAGTTCATCACCTTCACCAATCTGCCGTGGGGCAGTCTGGTGGAGTGTGCGGTGATCCTTTAGCGATGCAGTCCCATAACCTGCAGTGTGTAGAAATGCTGCAGCTATTATATACTTTTTAACTCCGTCTGAAAGTAAAACGATAACAAATGCCAAATCGACAAGTCTCTAAGTATTACGTAACAAAAGACACATCCACGTTACGCTAGCGTTTGTTCCCATTAAACGCAATAGTTACGGGTACAAAATTTATTGTTTTTCATCTTTGAAATCTTAGCAGAGTCAAGTTGTATAAATCATGCGTTAATGCCCGCGCATTATACAAATTCAAATTTATAACCCGATAAAATTACGGAATGGCCGATGGGGTGCCACCCCCGGCGGGCGCTATCATCGCGGACAAACTAAATTCGGGTTTTCATTCATTAGCCGCTGAGGTTTTCGCACCGTTGCAATGATTGGCGATTTGACAGCCCTATTCCATACATTACGACTGAAGTCCGAAACGTAAAGTTGAAACAGTCGGAGAAACTACACTAGAATAAGAAGGGGATACGGATTCGCTTGCCACGGACAGTGGACGACACTCATCAGATCGGAGAACGTGGTTTTGGGAGCGGTGGAAGAAGAAAAGTCTAACGCAAGCAGTAAATCACGAAAACGCGATAATGACGCAGCGATTCTGCACAAAAGAACGGGAGGCAAGATAAAATCATCGAAGACAATCGAATAATTCGAATTGGTCTCAAAAAATCTGACGCAATAACATCCGATAATTATGGGAGCGTGTTTGATTTATGGGGATTTTGGAGTTAAACCTCTTTCTGCCATCCGCGTTTAATTGAATGTTCAAATCGGGACTCCAGACCGCCATTGTCTTTCAACAATGGCGTCTATTGATGATGCGATTGTGGCAAGCCCGCAGACGTCTATTTGGACTGATTTTTAATCTGCTCGCGTATAACTGAGCAGCTCAACGTTGAAGATTTAGCTTAATTAATTCTTCAGCCATTACTTTTCCTGACGACAAGAGTTTACATTTGAAAAGAATCTTAACATAATTTTGTGATTTTTAGAATAAAGGTGGAAACTATTAGTTGTAAAGAATAAAAATCGTAATGATATTCATATCGTTATCACAGCTTCCTTAAGTTTGAAAGTATTTAATCTTCATCAGCGATAACAGGGAGAGACGGATATGCGACGGCGAATTAACAATTGATCCATAATGACATTGACTGATAGGAATCGGTACAAGGTTAATTGATTAAATATATTACGCAATCTATATATATAAAAGCGAAAGGTCACTCACTCACTCACTCACTCATAACGAAATCTCAGAAACTACAAGTGCTAGGAGTTTCAAATTTTGCATGCGGGTTCTTTTAAGGACGTAAGTGCTCACT
>DWDX01003247.1:0-13466 GCA_018245675.1 Agara michaeli | reverse complement strand
AACAATCTAATACTAAATAATCGATTTAATAGCATGTTTCTATTTCTTATGGTTAACTGTATATCTTCGCATCAAGAAGGGGTTATGGAGCAACACATAGGCTACTTTTTATTCTAGAATTTATTTACGTCGTTATTTACGTTGGAAAAACTTTGACATTAATTTCTAGGCGAGCGAAGCCGCAGGCAAAGCTAGTCTTTCTTATAAAGTAAACTAGCGATTATATTTCAAACATTTAAAATAACAACGCCATTTTGCCAACTCTTATACATCAGTATTTTGAAATCGATTAATTTGAATCTTGATTAAAAGTTCGCGATGCTTTTGACTTTGAGGAATGCAAAATCAACAACAAGATTTGTGATTAGAGAATCAATTACGCCAACATCGGGACTGCCCGATTCCAGCCAACTGCTTGGCGTTTGGTAAATATTTATGAAGAAACTTATTTAATTCGGCGAACGAACGCAACCTTTGTCAATCCCTGTTTCGTAGCACTTTGAGAAAACATTCCTTAGGGTAACTACATACTTTACGACCTTATAAACATTATTTAAACTTCAAAAATTATGAATTCTAAATATACAAAGGAAAATAAATAATTAGATATCTACCCTGCAAATTATCATTGCTATTAATCTTGCATGTTATGCGAGTGTTAAAGCAGATATTTCAGGGCTATATCTCTAAGTATTACGGGCAGCGCGGCCGACGCGGTCGCGATCACCGTCTACGGACATATGCAGTCTTAGGAGAGTCGATCATTTACTACCGGCTTTGAAAGCGAGCTCTTTTTTCGCCTTTCCTGGTGAGCCCCATTTTATAGCGCTCTGGGAATACCTAAGAACCTCAAGATATTCCTAAAAATATTAATAATACAATAAAAAAAATTAATTTTGTTAATTGTGTCACAGCATTCGTGTGCCAACCCTAATATAGCTGGAATACCTTAGATTTCTTACCTCAACTATGCCTTAGATGGGAGTGAGCAAAACCAGATAAGGGTTGGTTTGATTTGACTCGTTTAGAAATGTTGCGAATATTTCTGAAATATACTGAAAGACGTTCAGTTTTCCGCCTTTGATCGTTTATGAAATGATTTATGTTTAAATACATAGCTAAGGGTGAGTTATCCTAATATATTTATTATTATCACCTGCGTGTAAAATTTGACTTCAATACAGATGAGCTCTTTATTTTAATATAATATGCATAATATTGGGTCAGAATATAAAGCGATCAATCAAAGTCGGCATCCAAATGGATTATATACGGAAATTGTTTTGAAATTTTAATTATTCAATCAGTCATCTCACCGTCCGCGTCCAGCACGAGCGAATGAACGATGAACGGTAACCTGACCCGAGGAGGCAGCGAGTCTCGTATTAAATTAAGATATTTTTATTACGTGAAGAGAGGCGCAAACTATATAGTGAGTAGCAGTCATAAACGTCCGCTACTAGCCACTGACGCTGCATCCGATCTCTAATAGGGCTGTAGGGATACTAATGTTAGTGTGAAATTATTTACAGACAGGTGTAAATAAGAATTATCTGGTTAGTATTCATTAGTAACAGGACTGCAGGATTGACTGTTAGTAATATTAGTATAATTACTATACGTCGATATAACTGCAGTATGTACTAGTATGCGCTATATTAGCGGTCGGTCGCCGATGCGGTGCTACTTTTGATGATCGAGATGGTCTCCGGTATACACGTGGACACAACCACACTTCCAACCGAAACAGATTCTTGTTATAAAAACTGCTTCACCGTGGAATAAGTTTTTGAGTTTTTTACTTTCCTCTCGGTCTGGTGTCTAGAGACCCTAACTCACCGAGGCTCTATAAATTCTTGTGAAATAAATATGAAGTATCTCAGAACTACATAATATTGACTCGTTTTAACAGTCTACTCGTTTACTCCCTTTCTGTACAACGAGCCCTTTCTGTAGGTCGGTCAGTTCGTATGGTACTTGGCTTGGCGGGTCAATTTGGGTCAATTAGAGTGCTTGAGGAATTAACGGACCCAATAAAGGGATAATGAGGAATCCGTCTTCATTTATAATATCTACGAGAAATATTAATTAAAACGGATGGAGGCTCCGATTGCCACGTACATAACATTGTTTTGTATACGCATGTACAAGTGACAGTGATAACATAGTGGTTTGGATTTCAGTCTGTGACTTCGGAGGTCTGAGTTCCAACGTGGGCAGGCGTCTCACAATGTAGCTATAAGGCTAGTAATGTTTTTGTGGAAATCAGACAGCCATGTGTGGAATGGTCACAATTCTTATTGTTATTATTCAAGAAAGGCTACGTAGTATAAACTGAAACCTAGCCTAATATTCTATTTGTACAATTATATTTTATACACTTTGACAAATGTCGTGGAGGACATCTAATAATTAGTTCGGGCAATTTATGTGCATAGTTTTGTGAAATTGAATGCAGAATGCATCAAATGTACTCGGTTACCATCCGACGCACGCGCGCCGTGTGACCGCTCGGATCACGTGTTCAATTACTGGAGCGGTCGCGCTCGCTGTATTCCGAACACATACCGTTTAATACCTGTTAAATAATATCACAGCTTGCTGAATACTGTGTAAATAATGCTCCATAATTTATGTGATATGACCTTTATTTATTTAAATTGTAAAGTGATATAAAAAGCATATTAACAGTAACTTAGCTTAATCTTAACAGGCGCAGTAATTAGCGTAAGTAGGTGTTATACTGTATTTCGTTGTATAAAGTACTACTGTGCTTAACAATTTTAATAACTAGCGTTCCCTTATATGAGCACTTTTTGAAATTACAGCTACAATATGTTTTTAGTATACCATAATTATGTTTGAGCGTGAAAATCTGGCTGGCTGCGTTATTTTTTACCTTTTTACGTTTATCTGTGTAGAACCTGGTTCTTTTCCGCAACTATAAATAGCCCGGATCATACTTCACCACGCTGCTCCAGTTCAGACTGCCATAGATACGCGTAACTGCTGAACCTGTATCGGATATTTATACACCGCCTTTTCAAGGCATCCTATGAAGTGAAAAGCTAGTTTAAGGTACTCTCGGAATTATGGAAATGAATGTGAAAGTTTGCTAACAGCGGTCACCCAACTAAATGTCGTCCAAACTCAGTGACACTTAAGTTTGCGAATTGTTTGCAATCTATCGCATCTAAGCTACCGCGTCAAGGATCCGAAGGGGCCAGAATTCAATTACTAATAAAGGAATTCAGTGAAAACATTCCGCTCTCATTACTGGGTCCCAGTTTCGTGCAGTCCAAAGATCTCGACAACTTTCCGATTTACTAAGATTGAAACATCCGTCATTCGATTCCTGACCATATAACTGATTTTTTTAAATTGGTGAAACAAAAGTATGTGAGCACGTGGCTTTCTGCTTTAGTAAATAAAAATTGCCAGCAAAACCTACATATGTATATTTTGCAACAAATACCGATTAATAAAATTGTAATTTGAAAGCTCTACATACATAGCGTTTAATAAAAGACCGGAAGATCTAACAACCGATACGGCGGATGTTCAAAGCATGCGGGAACATTCATAAAATTTAACGCGCCATCAAATTGCCGTCGGGACTGGCCGGAACGTGTTGCGGGAAACACTGATTCATTCCTTCATAGGTTTAAAAAAACACGGTAAACGGATCGCGGCATATTTTTTCATGATATAAAGGTGGTAAATAAGGGGTGAGGTCGTTGGATAATGGGACTGGCAATGAGTTACTGCACTCCATCCCTGCGTTCTCTAACCGGCTATCTGCCACAGATAATAATAATGACATTGCCTTTGTCTAAATCATTCATGCTCATCGGATTCCTAACTGGATATATATGAGTTCATTTCTAAATACATATTTATATAGATCACATATCACAAAAATTATATTAGGAGGAAATTGAATCCAAGACTTCACAGATTCTAACTACTGGATTTGCAGCTAATGACTACACAAGCACATCCTGTCTTCAATACTTGCCTTTAATACTAAAATAAACTGAACGAGATAAAGAGAAAATGAAAAAGAGAAATAAGGAAAAAAAGGAAAGAAAAAGATAAAATGACAAAATAAACTAAACATAAAAATGTAAAATATAAGTACTAAGGAATATAACAATGGCTGCATGAAATCAAATCCAATATCGCGACTGAAGTACGACGACTCATGGACAAATAGAATCATTTTTATCTGAAATCTTCCGAATGCGAATAAAAATCCAGCAAACACGCGACAGTCATTTCTTTGTGGAACGTAAATTGCAATCCTGAAGAGAAGTTACCTCCTCGGGGGGAAAATCTAGCGAACGTAGCTCGTAGCGGCGTAGCGTCTCAGACACGTAGCACTACCTGTAACAAATCCACTGCGCCGTAGCCAAATTTGTTTCATATTCCAATCAGGTATATTATTACATAAACTGCAACTTTATAAGATGATTTTATGTATTTTGTTAAGACTCTTAATATATGCATATAATATTAGTTAACGCAGTTCATAAACACTATAAAGATTCAATTCAAACCAAATGTGTTTGTTTGTATTCGACTGCGTATTCATTTATACATATTAATCCCATCTCATGAATAATAATATTTGAAATTATTGTGTGAATTTTTGTTTGTACTTGTGTTCGTCACGCACAAAGTAATAAACCGATGTTGACGAAACTTATTGATGTCTACCGATGGTATAAGAGATTGCTCATTGAATAAGTTGAAGCATCTCCAACATTGGGAGGCTTCCCGGGCTTTGTGCGAGCTTTTACTGAAAGTGCCTGTTATCATGATTTCTTTGGAACACATCCCAGCCTCATTTAAGGAACTAAGCGATATATTTTATCTGACATTTGACTGTTACACAAACGTTTGCTTCCGTCATAAAAGGACATAGAACGCCAATTCGTACAATGGTCACCGTGCCGGCGCGGCTGCCCTGACTCGATTTGCGACTTATCTATAATGAACTAAGGTAAATTTAACGAAATCCATAATTCCTATCAAGCAGTGGTAGTCTCGTGGTTTCGATTTCAGTCTGGGTTCAAATCCTGGCATGTACCTCTGATTTCTTAACGTTACGGGCGTTTTACATAGATATTAAAAATTAAACGTTACTTTGTTTAAACGTGGAAGAAAACTTAGCGAGGAGATCAGGATATCTTACAATTTCCTATATTTGTCTCTAATGTGAAGTATAATGGTAAACTATGGCCTTAAAACTATTACGAGACGAGACTGGTCTCAGTGGTGGACCAGTAAAATTGTTGAAGAAAATACTTGATCTAAGATATAGGTTTTCCCGACCCATTCCGGTGGTTTGAAGTTTGATTCCTGGCAGGCACTTCGGTCTACATTGTTATGTCCGTTTTTATATTACAACGTCACTTGTTACAGCGGCGGGAAAACCCAGTATGATTGTTGGTGGTAAACTCAGGAGCAATTCATTATTTGGGCCGACGCGAAAAACGGTCGTCCTGGGCTTATATCATCACATAAATATGGTTAAACCTTCTCGGAGATCTTAAAAGCGTTTTAAAAACATCTAATAAGCGGAATGGCTATTGAAAATATGTTCATCAATCCCTATTGCAATAGTACGAGTATAACTTAATCTACATAAAAAGTGTACTTCATGTTGATATTCATATTTATTATTCAATTAAACGTACGAACTATTGTGCGTGTGATATTTCACATCTCTCCAAATACATATGTATTGTACTCAAACAATCGAGTCGTTTTTATGTTCATTATTTTACTTTATTCAATTACGAGTATAAGCCAAGCACATAAAAAGAAAATTTGATTTTAATCATACTAAATTGGCAGAGCTGCCGTTGTATATAAAATACCGCGTATATACTCATTTTACGAAACTCAATGTGAGTGAAAATAGAACATGATATTACACAAATTTGAATGTGACCGGCTCCACTATCATTAGAGTAACGAGTGGCGATCAGATAGGTCACTGAATCAAGCAGTGTGCCGTACTCTAGTATCCATATCCCAACTACAATTTTTTTTTCTGAAACTTGCATCTTGAAGTACAAAATAATGATTTTGAACTCATTAAACCAAACATCAAGAGGTTCATACATAAGAGCAAGCTCGCTGAAGAGACAAAGGGCTGGCCACGTCATCACATAGACGGATGGATGGACGCCCGATGGAAAAATCGTTTCAGAATAGAGACCACCTCCCAGCAAATGTAGCACGGCTCGCCCTTTTGCTGGATAGCAGGAGGACAGATCTCGGTTGATTATGATGATACCTAAATCAAGAA
The DNA here is from genome assembly GCA_018245675.1 of Agara michaeli. NCBI lineage: Eukaryota > Metazoa > Arthropoda > Insecta > Lepidoptera > Hesperiidae > Agara > Agara michaeli. The sequence continues at coordinate 7,147 of DWDX01003247.1, read as the reverse complement.
ATTTAAAGCATTTTCCTCGATTCTTAAATCTTATGAACTCTCAGTAACACACAAAGCTTGCACACACTTTGCGTAAGTTAATTAAAACACCCTTAAAGGGTGGTAACTTTTAATTAATTCCTCGTCGGTACAAACTCGCTTACTATATAACAAGTCACGGAAGGAGTTATGAGGTATTAGATAAATTTGATAAATTTCTGAATGCGTCAGAACAACTTAGCATATACTGTAGGATCACCATATCGTAGAAATATTATTACAGGACATGAAAAAAATATATTGCTGTATTTTGGATTTTAAAAAATGTAGTGACTACGTATAGTAATCAATTTTTGCAATCGCCATCAACACCGCCGGCACGCGCTGGCTCACTTACAGAGTAATGTAGTGTGCTTTCAAAATAAGATATCACGACGTAACGTCGTAACGATGAAAGACGACGTAACGATAAAGGAAAACATTGGAAGAAAACGTGGACATCGTAAAGTTCTCTTTCTCTCGCTCTTCTCATTTTAGAGATCATCAAAACGTACAATATCCACAAAAATACAAAACTCAGCACTGTTTAGTTTACGAAAGAATAAAATTTACAAGATTGTACTTTGGGGATTTTCATACACGACAAGGACTTAAGAGCTTAAGGATATTCATTTGTCAAACATGCTTTTTCTGATTTCGGGGCTCGGGTGAGGTACGTTTCAAGGTAAGATATTCATAACGTGAGGAATATTTTTATCCTATTTGTGTGCGGGAGCCGGAACGTTATACCGGGGACTTTAGGAAGCTCACAATAATAAGTATCGCTTATTACAAGGTGTATGTCCCTAGATATTAGTGAGTGAACTGATATTATAAGGAATTACATTTTTACTCATAAATTGTAAGGAGACAAAACGTGATAACAAACGGTGAAAACAACTTTTGCTGCATTGTTAAGACTGGGCGCTGACGGCGCCGAACGACATTCAAGTGATTTCCATAACTCCACCGATAAGAACTCGCTGAGCTACAAAGCCTTCAATATCGCGAGTAACTCCAAACGAAGTCGCTTATCATGTCGCCAGCCGCCGCCGGCTGTGTGCGCCGGATATTAAACGAATGGGGTATTGGGACAAGATCGAGAACTCTTTCATTCTGTTTGTTCGTAAAATATGAACATGAAATTTTGCATTATATACCTACGTGAGGCCGCTTATATATCTCTTCTTCGGCGCAGTCGCTGACTGTTTTGCAATAAGCACTTTTTCTGATCTTATTGTCTTAGTGGTTAGTGATTCTTCCTGCTGAGCTTTAAGTTATGGGACATAAGGTGTATATTAGTAATATAAGATTAATATAAGATTAATATCATTTATTGAACTAAACACTCCTACCTTTCCACACCTATTCCTATTAAAGACCTTAAAATGTAGTGGTAACACTAAAGTAATAGAAAATTTAAGAAAGTGATCAAAATAAATTCAAGAGTTTAAAAAGTAGATGAGATGGAAGGTAATAATGATTTATTGTTACTCCAAAAAGCACAAGAATATTTGTGTGAAAAATGTGATACAAAAAACAATCCTGTTTATATTCGATATAATTTTAATACAATACGCGCACCCTTCAGATTAAATCCCAATAAATTTTTAGGCGAAAAGTGTCATAAATCTCACAAAACCGTTTGGGAATACCACAGTTCCAATAGCGCGGAGTACTTTAAAATTTTTCTCTCAAATAAATTCTATTAGCCTCAGAAATTCTGATTTATGACTCATAAGAAAATTAAAACTGAATCTCTAAGCGAAAATGTTGCTCGAAGCTTCAAGGTTCAAATATGAATATCTATGGTGAAGTAAAATTTGAAAGTAAGCGTAAGCTATTAATGCAATTATGGAACATTATTTAGCGATTGTCGATAACTTTGAGGAAGCTTTCTATTCTCTAAATTTATGGGCCATTAATTAATAATGGCGTGTTATCGTGTATGCAGCACAGCCTGCACAGGTAGGATGTCGTCTATATTGCGAGCAAATTAGGGACTTTCTAAAAAAGGCAGGTCTGGAGTATTTTCAATATGTACCTATGTCAGGAGCGTAATCGATTAACATCCTAAGCCCTTAACTCTAGACGTAAGAAATAGGCGTAACAATTAGATTTTTCTATTTATTCTATACCATTATTATTAAGTATTAAGAGAGATTTAGCATCAGAAATTAGCAGAGAATAGCGTCTACTTTGTTGTGTTGTAAAAAGGCGTGGCTAACAGATAGCCCATCTGAGGGTAAGTAGTATAGTATTGTATTTACAGCTGCACCTAGTTGAAACATTCTTCATGATTTCGGCGCGGGAATAACTCAGATACGTCTCTCAGGGCTGTCATCTTAAGTATGTACCTAATGAGATTTACATAACAAAGATTATTATGAAATCGGAGCGGTTCGTTAGTATATCATGGCGTGCGTATTTATTTATTAATGATAATGAAAAAAAGCAGCAGAACGAGTAGAAAAACAAGAATACTGTTAATTCTCTGCTGAGAGAGCGGCTCCCTCCGGGGAAAAGATATTCACGACAGGTTGTTCTAAACAATTAGCGGCAACTTAATATGCGTCATTTAAACACCAAGTATATTTTTTTACCGGAGAGAGTAGCGAAGTTAAGGAGCTCTTCTGAGGCAAAGTAAAAACTGGACAAAATTTACATTGAATCAGCATTTCGTAGTAGGGTTTGAAGGACACATTTTACGCCATTTTGAATAAGCAGCGCGGGACAATGAGTACGGGCCGCCGAAAATTGACTGAATATACCTCGCTTCAAATGCGACGCGTTTCCAAGAGAGAAAAGTATGCAAAACGAGCAGTTAGTGACTGACTCGCCGCGGTCCCGGGCCGGGGTTGGGGTTCAATCCCTACTCGGAGAAATATTTGCGTATTTTGCATGAATATCTGGTTTTCGTCTGAGTTGAAAAATACCTATGTAAGAGTGTGGTTAGAGAATCGTATATGTGATTTATTAGCTGTCTGGTTACCATCCCACTGGATCTACCAAAATCAGGATCAGGTGACCGTGAGTTGTTTCATAATTATTATTAATACTTACGTCTGTAGCCTCGAAATGTTTAGTAACTAGGTATATTAAATGTTTAGTAACTATATTGATAAGCAATATTATTACAAATTACTGTTTTGTTAGAAACGATTGCCTAGTACAGCATTTAAAAAAGAAAGATTATAATATAAAAGATGAAACAAAATAAGACCACTGCTTTTCAACGAATCATCTCAGTTGCATTGAAATCTAGTGGGAAATAAAGAAAAAACGTACAATTGATATTACGTTATGGCTCCGTCGGCTGATACAAAATAAGCGTATTTCATTTGATTCGATATTCACCAATACACACTGAGCCTGACACAACAACCGATGATTCTGCCTGTGCTCAAACTGTAAACCTATTAGTGAGCCGGGCTTGCAATAGTGGCCGGTTACTTAGCCGATATTGGCACAATATTAGTTTCTATGCGTTCAGTCTTACAGCCTGAAATAATAATGCTTGAACGAGAAAAATTGACAGCAACGTGGATGAAAATTAACCATATCGGTTTTAATAATGAAAATTAACTTTAAATAATAACTTTAAATAAATTTTTCGTTATCTTGTTTCTATGCACGACGTACTAGTCATATAACGTAATCGGTAAGCAGATGACAGTGGGCTGATATTGACTCGCACTAAGCTGCCACTTGTGTTCTTTATCTAACTAAATCTGTCTTGTAACATGGCTAATCTTTTTTCCTCTTATTGGCAGAGTGTTGGGCAGTTATTTTTTTTTCGCGGTTTTCTTCCGGTCTACCATACCCCGAGGCGGCCCAAAGCCAGAGTACGTACATATATTATGTGCCTCATAATTAATAACACGACTTGAATCAGACTGAAATTGTTCCAATTGAAATTAAATATAATTAATCGCCGATTAAATTACAGATTGCAATTTTCGTCAGATTACAAGCACGGTGTCAGGCGGCCGCCAGCCCGCCCCGCGGAGCCCGCACTCCGGCCACCACAACCGACCCTCGTCAAAGTGAATGGGGTTCTGTGAATAAATAATAATAATAATCTTTCATGTTTTATTAATATTAGGTTTCTTGCAAATCTCACCGGCACGAGGTTAAGGACGGTGATGCGGCGGATAGTAACGATAATAAATAATAATCATTGTAATTGGAGCTGAAACAACACTAGGGGGAGTTATAGACGGCGCTGTTCTGTCAGTATCCTTGTAAAAGTTGGAAGTTTTTCGAAATCTGAAGTTATTTGAAGTCAATTAAAAGTTGCGTGAGGCTCGAGCGACGCCGGCCGGCCGCGGCCAGCGGTGTGATGGCGTTTGAACAATGAGGTGATTTCCGTTCCCGTTCCGAATCATTACCGCGGCTGTCCTCGTTACAACTTGCCTTTCATAATTAAATTCGATTGTAATTGCCTTCACGATTATATTTTATGCTTGGCCTCTCGGTCGGCGCTTTGAGATCCTGACTGCGAAACCGGAGGTCGTAGTTCGGTTCCCGTCCGGACCAAACATTTGTGCGATGAGTAGGTTTGTTTATTTTGCGTCTGGGTGTAATAAAAATATCTACAAGTATAAGTTCTGTACAGTGTTGTGCAGTATCGGGTGTCGCAAAGGTTCACAGGCGACGGAGCCCACTCATCACCGGGTGGCTCGTCTGCTCGTGTGCCGAGTGAATAAAACAATATGTATACGTATGTTTGTCAGCCGTCCGGTTATCACAATAAAGATATTCAATTTCCCAATTTGGAATCGGCTGCGTGTGAGATTGTCTCAATCATCACTTAATATCGGATCCTTGTCTTGTGTTCGTTACTGCGGGAGATCAGTTTCATATGCATCGCTAAACCTAAGTTCGGTCGCTTCCTGCCTCACATTACCGCATTCGCCCCGCTTATAATCTTCGCATCGTGCCGCTAATATTATGGCCGTAAACCTGTGTATGTACCGGCTTTGTTAGTGCAGCTCCTACAAGGCGTGCATATAAATGAGGGCAAACAGCGCGGGTCGATTTAGGAGAAGTGCGTGACGCAACTGTCAAATATTTTGGGAAATTATTTACTATCGGTTCTAACCCTGTTAACGTTCGCAGCCGGGCGCGCGCCGTTCATAATGCTGCTGCAGTGCGAATGGGGGAGATATGGGTTAGTGTCAACCCATCAGTCGAAGGGTCGGTAACCGTTTTTAAGGCTTCCGATGAGATTTAACCATTGTTATCCAAGGATAACAAACGGGGACGACTGCTTTATGTCCTTATTGAATTTATTGTTTTAAGATTGCTATTTATTTTATTTTACTTAATATTTTAGTGCGCCGAAAAATAGTGTTAGGGCTAATCAAATGAAAACGATAGCTTCGTTTTGTGGCGGCTGAATGTCATTCGACTGGATTGTATTGTCAAGTGTCGTGTAACTTAGCATGCAGGCTGTACGTGACGTCAGAGACGAGTGCGACGAGACGACACGAGGGAAGATTGTACGCATCCATCACGGTGACAGCGGCGCGGGGCGCGTGCAGGGTGAACACTGGATTGCTACATTGCGTCTCTGAATTCTGGGATTGTAAAACGTCATGAATGAAATAAAGAAGTTAAGAGATGTCAATTGTTTTTTCTCGGTCTTCTTATTGTTCCATTGCTGGACGCGGATCTCTCAAAGCGAGAAGGTTTCAGGCCAGTCTACCAAATGAGGGCGGAGACTTCACACACCTTAGACGATAATACTTTATAACCTCTGCAAAGTGCGCAGTTTCCCTTGCAATGTTTTCAATCACAGTTATAGAGAGTGATATTTAAATTATAACCACAGGGCTATCATAGCTATTTATCAATTGAATAATGTACATAAATCTGTGCGCAGTGTTAATCTCCGGTAAAGCAGCCATTGTGGCCATGTATAGTCCGTTAGCTCAAGGATTTAGGGGCAGCACGTGATTGCAATACTTGCTTGCAATTTCCATTCTTCATTGGCTAAGACCTTTTATGTGAAAAATTTTAAACTATTCAGATTACCGAGCACCGCGTTCAAGTAGAGCTATAATAGTTTATGACTGGCCTCAGGGTGAAGTGGTTAGAAAACCTGACAACCGAAAGGGAGACCGTGTGCTCGATTACCAGCCAGAAAAAAAATTGTGATGAGCACATTTTTCGTTCTGTGTCTGGATAATAAAATATCCACATTAGTACCACATACAGTATTTTTATCAGCTTTCATTTTACCATAACACAAGCATTAAAATGCCTAATTTTGAATCGGATGGCCGTGTATGGAATTGTCAGAAGTTTCGATTTCTTGGCAAGATATCTTAAGATCTCGCCAAGAAATCGAAACCGAGACCCCGAGAATGGGCGGCTAACGTTTCTTTATTTACATACATTTAAGCAATAAATTAGCTTCAGGCCTGTATTTGTGAGTCCCATAAGTGATCAGTGAACAGAAATATATATGAGTTTTCATATATACATAATTTGTTGAGTATTTTAAATATCGCAATCAGTGTAATTCTTAAACAAATCATCCTGGAAAGTGTAAGTGTGTATTCTTTTTCCAGCATACCTATTTGTGTTGTGCAAACACCTCTTTAATTAAGGAATTTAATAGCTCTAGACGACGGTCCAGGCTCATCGTATGTCTGTGGAATTTTTGCTAGATTTTTTAAGATAATACACGAATATGATATACCCGCGGCGGAAAACACTGACTGTGTAGAAGAAGACAGTCTTAGTAAATCATTTTGTGTTTAATCTAAACATATAAATAAAATTGAAGTGTCCCTCTGTGATTTCAAAATAACTGTGTTTTCTCAAGTTTTTATGGTTTTTTGCACGATACTAAAACACAAACTTTTTTAAATGTTTGTTTGTTTGTTGGTCTTTCTGTTTGTCCGGGCTTATCTCGGGAATGGCTGAATCGATTTAAGTGAGACTTTCGCTGGAAGATAGAGGAGGTTATGTTATACATTCCTACGGGATCGGGATTTATACGGGTACCACCGCGGGAAACAGCTCGTTTATAAATATAAAAAGACTAGTTGTTAACCCCGGCTTCGCCCGCGTGTTCAAAATAGTAATGATAATAATATGAAAATAAAAAAGTGTAACA
>DWDX01003246.1:0-13471 GCA_018245675.1 Agara michaeli | reverse complement strand
CCGTCCTTACACAAACCTGACGTGCTTCATCTACATTCATAAATTCAGTCTAAATTTGGCAGCTGTCTTAAAAAGTACTTTTTAAAAAGGGAACACATTCGTGGTACTGGTAACCCAACTATTTTTATGAGTCTTAAAAAGTACTTTTTAAAAAGGGATAACATTCGTGGTACTGGTAACCCAGCTGTATTTATGAGCCGCCGAATCTGTCAATTAACAAAGTTTAACATTTTGGGCACTTAATTGAAGCCTTTTCAGCTTCATCGTATAGTTTTGGTCAGAATTTACATTTAAATAAAAAACTCAAAGTCCTTCATGTTATGCACAAGTCGAAAAATGTTTTTATACAGGACGGAAGCCGAACAAATTAAACATTACGTGTTTTTGTAACAAGAGCATTCGTATCCAAAAGCATAATAAATTGATTAATCGCTAGGAACATTAAAAATACACAAGGATTATTAAAATTCTCGAATCTGTTGCAGACAAAGTTCGTTAATACGCATAATTTCACGATATTGTACTAAATGGATTGCGCAAGATGAACAAATGAGTTCTTTTAACGGTTCTCGGCATCCCTATGGGCACAGGCTCTAGGGACCGCAGAATCGCAATGCAATACGAGCCGACCGCAAACTGCGCGATCACTGTAACGACTGTTGACGGAAGATAAAGAAAACATAACACTTAGAACAGTGGAATGATTACAACCTGCGCCAACATTTACACACAGATTGTGGTCTTGTGAGGAACACTGCAGAACACTTCAGTGCCGTACTTCATAGTTATAGTGTCGAAGAAAAACTTGTGAGAAACTTGGGAAGAAACTATAAAAAACGAAATTCCCTATACCTGTATACAATTGATGAATAAAATAAACGAAGTAATAATAATAATATGTAAAATAATAGATAAGAATCTAGTCACATAAATAACGTTAACACAAAGCCATATTTTAGTTACTAGATAACAAACAGAAAGCCATAGTTTAGTAATAGTTCGTTTATAAATAGTAGATGATAAATAATAATAAACACTGAACTAATAACGATCGTATTTTAACTATGTTCTTAAGTATCTATCAATCAAGCGAAGTATATTTTTATTCATGTTATTCCCAATGATATTCAATCACGTGTATTGCTCACGTGCGATCAATGAAAAGTGTGTATTAGTATGTCATATACAATCTTGAATAATTTGAATGACAGGAATACGGTTCATTTGTATACTTGCGTATCAAATTGCTTTACATATTTATTTATCACTTTATATGCTCTAGAAGATAACTATGGTTTAATCTTATGTCTTTTCGAATGTGATTGTATACTAATGTACAATTTGTATTCACTTGAATCCTTTTTTTATGTATAAATCGTGGTAAAATAAGTTCGGACGTTATCGGCATAATTCAATAAACATTTAATTTAACATTGTGTGGGTAAAGCAGTTAAACATTTGAAATTGATCTGAATAAAAGTTTAAAAAAATATATTTTAGCGCCAATTGCAATTCTCTAACGATTTTTATAATTTACCGGAAGAGGCTCTCCGTATCTATTCTGTACTGTCTTCGATCTCTCGCGATGAGCGTTATTCATAGATGGCGCCACTTAGCGGTCACGGGCCAGTAACCTGGCAACACTATTAAAATTAATAATATCTACGTACCTACTTCACAACGCGTGTTCACCACAATATATTGGTATATATATATTGGTACGATACAAAAGTTAAATAATAATTTTAATAATAATAGGAATCTGAATTGCGCAATTTAAAATCCATTAAATAATCCTAAAGAAATGAATTGTATGTACTAATCTAATTTAATAGAGATACTTTAACAGAGATAATCCAATGATTTTACTCTTTATTTATTTATTAACAGAAATTTAATGTATCTGTGCTTTCCACTTGACAGAATTGTGCCTATACATTACTATACATTGACGTAATGAAGATATTACCTTGCAACGTCCAGAAATTTTCGCAATGCCGATAACGTATAAAATCGTGGCCATTGCTAGCTTGAAAACACGTAGAAGTTAACGTTGGACAACGAAACGTGATTTTTCTATTTGTTGTTAACACTTACTTATTTTCATTAGTAGACAGGATTTACATACTTCAAATTATTCGGTACACAGAAAAAAAAACCTATGTAACTGTTAACTAACGTGTGTACAATGCAAATTATTGAAAATTTTTAAATAGAATTTCACACAAATGAAGAACGCATTTTATGTATTCTCTACTATGGGAGCTATTTAACTTTCGTCATCTATCTATTAATGTCGAAAATACGTATTGATGCATTTGATTCGTAAGTACTAATAGTTTTTACTAATAATGATTTATCGTATTTTACGCGGCACTTCACTAAAATTAATATACTCGCTGGCAATTCAAGGTTGCTAGCAGATCATTTGCGAACTCCACAAAATCTAGTTTGTAAAGTACGGATCTCAAAGCCGAATTGTAAAAATAAAAGGTCCATACTACATAAGGTATTTTCGAACTAAATAAAGCAAGTTTTAATATTTCAGTCTTCATATATCTAAAACATTTATTTCTCTCATTTAACTTCGTCTCTTACTTTTTTAAAACTGACTATAAAGAATTACATAATTCCCCTTTAATCTCATAAAATTTAATACACGTATAGTAGACTCGTTGCCTCATTGGGTTTACGAGTTTTTGAGAAGAATAGGGGTGGGTACATATCTACTTACATACTGTGGATACTAGAAAGTTAACAGTTTAGAGAATGAGAAAACTACATCAATTGTACCAATGCATATCTGTTACACGCGGCCCGATTTTACCTTTTTAATCTTCCCTGTATGTCGATAGATGTATGTTAAAAATTCTGTTAAAAATTCACAAACAATAATTTTCATGACTATTCATTGTATGAGGTTGACCATCTCTATGATATTGTAAACTTGTATCAGGATAAGAAAAAATATTTAATGTGGTGTATAAAAACAAAAACTTTGAAATTACCGAAAGGTTCGATTATGACTACGTTAAATAACGTTCTCGAGACTAGAAATAACCAATGCACCAATATGACTATGTTGGTAAAGCAAATCCGTGAAACCTTATATTAAAATACATAAATGACATTAGATTACGTTACGTTTACGTTTTGCCGTACGAACACTCGATTACAAAAGAACTTAAAATCAAATCGTCTTGGCAGATTGTAGGTAACTTACCTACAATATATAATTGCTTAGGCGGAGTGAGTCACCTTTTTCCCACAACTTTACTACACATAACAGTATAAATTCCTAAAATCATGTAAGCTTGGCGTCCATGTCATAGCGATAACTTCTTGTCAATAATACAAGGAATATCAAATACGACTTTGCTCATTAGGAATAACCCAATACGGTTATGAAGTTTTCCTCTACTACCTGCCTATAACGTAAAAAGAACTGACCCAATTCTAAATCGGCTAAAGCCGAATGAAAATTACGTTAATTTTTTCACGCTGTAAAATATGAAAACGGTAATAGTATCGACAATTGAAATGTTTTTTTTTTTGTCATAAGGGCTAATGTATTTAAGTACGAAGTATTTGAATTGTAAAATCCAACCAACGTAGGTAATTAATTATCTAATTATAATGCAAAAAAAGTAACCACAATGCCAACCACAATTTCGTCAATCTTTTACACATTAAAGCACTATAAATTGTATAAATAATAACCGTTGTTATTGAAGTCACAATCACATATGCAGTACACAATTAAGGACAATGTCGCGGCAGTATTTAAAAAAACTATTTTCGTTTCAAGATGTCCAAGATGATAAATTTATTTTCAAATCATTCTATCGTAACTGTAGAAAAGCGATTCTACTTTTGCAGTGTTTGAGATCACAAAAATTCCACTGATTCATAAACAAAAGTTATATAAAACCGTCAGCTTTACCAAGTAACAATAATAATTATTAAATGATTCACGAAACGAGTGTAACGCAACTGAAGAATGCACACAATGTAAGAAAACAGATGTTTACTCACGATTTCCATTGGGCGGTTGTTTTAGTAACGAGAATTTAAATCCACAGTTCCACAATCTAAAGACAAAATCACCGCCGAGCATAAAAATAAGAAAAGAATTGTCACCGTGAGCACTTCACTTTACTAATTACTATTTATCAATCATTCAATTCAGCTCTAACGCTTTGCACACTGACCCGATAATAAAACACGCACTTTTTCCAATAACAGTAAATTATAAATAAATACGATTACATAAAACTACACACACCGTATCTAGGTTCACACCCAGTTCCAAGTAGGTACCTGTAACGAGACAAAGCGGTAGTAAGTCAAAATGCTTCGCGGAGACATAATTTTACAAAAATATAAAGCATTCCGAACACTGAATATAAAAGTACGTTGATTACTCACTTGAGTTGTCTCTATTTAAAAACGAGAACAAAATAAACTAGGACGTAAAGGAATACGCCTTCGTGAGGCAAACGACACGTACGGATTCACCGCCGTTTGAACGCTGACTGGCGGGCCTGGCGCAACAAGGGGAAGGGAGGGGCAGCGGCGAGGAGGGCAGACGGAGGACGGTTCGAGGGAGGGAGACCGTCTGGTCGACTGGTTGGTCGACCTATTGGCTTGGCACGCACACAAGTATGCTGTTAGTAAAGTCATTGGTAAAGTTTCTGTGTGATTAGCAAGCATGACGCCTACAGACTCCTCGGTCTTCGATATTGAAAGGTAATCGATCTTAACTTAACTGAATTCAATATTACACTAGATTCCCCTAGTGGCTTTCTGTTTTGTATTACAGCGCCATGTTGAGCGACCAGCCGACAAGAACATGCAACCTTCAGGAGTTCTCATGGCCACGCGCTCGAGCGTAAAGGTCATCTCATACTATTGCTACAGCAAATAACAATGCTCGTAGAATAGCTCGGGCCGCGCTGGAAAAGGACACCGCGATTTCGAAACATCGAATTATAAAGATAAATATTATATGAGTGTGTGTCTGATAAGGGAGTTATCCGAGAACAAGTGAAGGAAACGCCGAGATAAGCGCCGCCGATAACTGTTATGCGTGAGCGAGGGGCGACGGGCCAGACAGAAGGACTTTATTACGTATGACGATGAAATTCTCTACAAAATAAATGCTGATTTTGATTTCCTGCACCTTTGTATTCAGTCCGACGGACTCAGACGAAACAAGGTCGTAATTGTGAATTAAATTGAGGTAAACATAGTAGACGAGTGATCGTCATTAACATCAATTTAAAGCGAAATAAACTCTATAGAACGATCAAGGTTAATTGTAAGGTACTACAAATCCTAGGTCTGTATCTTGTAAAGCGTAGGATAAGCCGGAAATGAAGCAACGAGCAACACCAGAGTAATCTCTTCAATGTTTAAGCCACGATAAATTCATTATTATGCCACTTTTGTGGACATTTTGTGATTATAGATGTTGTTGTCAATTACATTGATCATTACAATACAACGTTTTACATCTAAAAGTACGTCAACCGGTTGTGTTAATTTTATACAAAACTAATTAAAAATCGATTCTGTCCGCGATAAGCAGTCATTTAAATCTATGTAGTCGTATTAGTTTGAGCGGTATGCTAATTGTGTACTCAATAGTATCTATTATTTTTAAGTTCATTATACTGTATCGTTAGCACCTATTGTGTTAAGGAAATATAAAAGGTAGTTTAAAAAGAATAACTACATTTAAACATTTTGCTATCGGAATTACAACGAATTTAAAACTAACAAAATAAAGTTATATATTGTTTAATTAGTTATGTTAATTGTAATAATCTAATACAATTTATTTATCAATGCATTTATGAACCGCTACGTATAGAATAAAAATAAAATAAATAAGCAGATAATCTTCGTGGGGGTAACGCACTTGTTTGGTTCTCTACATCCCTCTCGCTCGCACTCGAACGTAAAGATTTTTTGCTCGTACGCCGAGTCATCGCGATCGCTTCGAGCTCTTTACTTTATTCCAAAGGTGGATCAAGTCGAAGCAGAACACGGAAACCTTTCACTGATCACCGATTCACTGTGAGTCCATTATCGATGCGCTTACGAAATTTAATAACCATAAAGTCGTTTCATGGCTGTATATTAAAGTACCTCTACCTACTTTATTATTATCTCACGACGAGCGTCAAGGTCTAAACGATTGAGCGCGCATCGACGACTGTAGGAAGTTAACAGTATCGGTATTTTAACTTACTCGCTTATTGATCGTGTATCTCGATTCGCCGATTCGCATTGCAAAATCTTTTTAATCGCAAGGTTGTTGCGGTCTCGACACGAGCTTTAACACGGACCACGTACGGACGCGCGGATTTTTTTATTACAAGTCACAATCACAGTCGGAACGGAACGGTCGCGCCGGCCAGTGCGCACGTTATCTCGCGGCGGAGTCGGGCTCGAGACTGAGACCTGTTTGCGCGAGAGAAAGTGACCGTTTTCGTGCGATTACTTTCCAAGCAGTCGTCCAGTGTACTGCACCGGAGGCTACCGTTACCCCTTTTTGCGCAACGAGGTCGCGTGTAAAGTTCACGAGTTTGTTAACGACAAACTTGTGACCCGTTTTGTAATGTGGAGGCATTTTGTCAGTTAATCGAAATTAATAGAAACATAGCATATTACATTACCGTGTATCGTGCACTTGCTCGTCGAGTTGTAAGTGCTACATAAGCAGATACCTTTGAGGCGTTATTACAAAACGCTTAAACACGTCACGACACCGTGATGTAATGTGCTGATGTTGAAAACCTTAGATTAATTATATTTTGCTGAGCTCTGTAGACTTATCACGTTATGTAAGACGATACTGTGAGTGTAATCACTTCCGATCCGGTCATTCAACGTGAAATACATAATTGTGCAATAAGTTACATTCTATGCGCACATAAATTATACGAACACATTTAATATTTGAAAGGTAAAATTAATTATGTTTTAATTCACACTTATATTAGAGAATAGATTTAGAAGCATTTATTTAGTCATCTTAAATGAATGTCCTGATGTAAGGATTACGAGAAAATTAAGCTTAAAGTGTTTGTGAAAGGGGCGGCGAGACAAAGGAGATACTATTATGGAGACAGGACGAAAAGTCAATGTTGCTAAGCCGAAAAAGGCTGAAGGGAATGCTCTTTAGTCTGTGATGGGTTTCCAACTTAATGCCAAGTTATTTGTCACTGTCCGTTATATGCCCATAAAAGTCAATGTACATCGTTTAATTTCTCGAAACCGACCTATCTTTGTTTATGGTGTAGGTAAAAAGCGTTTGCTTCGAGGGTTATCGCTTCACAAAGTCGGCGGATTACTAAATCTCATTACAATACATTTATTTTATACGATTTAATGGACACTTTAAACATTGTCATAATAAATAATGTAGATATTCTTGAACAGCTACAACGTAAATATAGAGCTTATTAAGCGATAAGTTATTAAGAATTACATAATTTAACTGGCCTGGAGGTAATGCTTTCGACAGCAACCAGACCACAGGGTAAACATTTTAGTGATATGAGCACAAATGTTTGTTCTGTACGAATGTAATTACAATCTTTATAAGTTATATATATAGATCACATAAATTCATTCCTTATTTAAATATTTGCCGACACAGAATACGGATTGGGAATCATTTGCGCTCCATACCGGACATAGAAACACGAGACTGTTTTTTTTTTAAACTATAGACACGAGATTGTTTTTTAAACTACAGACTATAGACACAAGATTGTTTTTTTAAACTATAGATTTGAAACGGTCGTCAAATGTCCATAAAATTTTAAGCACTTCATAACCATTTGAATATTAATTGGAAGTCGATTAACTTTAACTCTACTCAATATTAAATTTTATGAACTGGTAAATGAATATAACAGGAAGAGATGTTTATTGACCTTCTCTATTATCATCATTGCAAATCTTTTTATCATTCCGCCTTCAAAGACGGGATTCCTCGTGACATGGGATGAGTTACAGTCATAATCAGCCACGCTGGCATTGCAGGTTGGCGGACATGTTTAGCCACAAGAACCATTATAGCGTAAGGTAAGGTGGAATAATTCTTAGTCGTTGGTATTTTTTTCCGTTACGCGAAGCGGTCTGCGTGAGCACGGTCGAGTGTCCGCGCCGAATTTTCGGACGGCATACTAATTTCTATTATACTCACACGAACAAATATCACACTAAGTTAATCCTTATTAACTTTACACTAAACCAATTATACATTTCTTTGATCCTTTGCATTTCATATACGTAAGGTATTTTTATCTCTAAATGTAGTTGTTGAGTATGCATTTCTCTCAATATTCAATGTTAATTACATCATAGACATACATGACCAACGTCTGGTAGAAAAGAAGTCTACTGGGGCAGAAGTCTCATGAAGTTAGACTGATTTTCAGTGTCGTTTTTTGTCTATTAGTAATGACTCATAAATAGGTCGTTGCCGCAATATAAACGAAAACCCTCGGTACGTCTAGCCAGTACTCGCACCTGAATTATTTAATGTGTGCGCAAAATAAATTACGAGTGTGAAACACGTAGAGTGCGTGTGAAACGTCAGGGACTGAAGTTGACGTTCAAGGACAGTGCAACTGGGTTATAGATACGAGATTTCATATACGAACTGGTGGAATTTTGTAAGTGAAATTGGGTAACGTAAAAAAGTACCTTTTTTATTTAACGCAAAGAAACCCGCCATACTCGTAGATATCCTTGAGGCGAACGGTTAAAATCTGACTTTGTTCTTTTCATTGCTATTCGATGGAACCACAGATACGTTTTCTAATTGTTCCGTGATACCAACTATGTTGGCTCTTATACTAGTGGATAATTAGGAATTGAGATTTTCACGACTGCATCTTACCCTTTAGAGGTAGAAAGTAGTCGGTAAATATAATATAAGCATTGTATTTTAAATAGAGCACAAGTATCTCCTAAGATCCTTTTCAAATGTCATCTGCCACTCTTCGATCTCGAAAGGCTGAAATATTTGCAGAGATGTTTATTCTCCAATCGAACCCTGAACGAAAACCTTCAATCTTTATTCGACAACAAATAATTTAATACTATTAGCAAAATTTTACGTTACAGTTGCAAGGAAGTGTTAGCTTTAACCTTGTTCGGATACAGTACAATTGGATCAGTAGGTCAGTAGCATAGCAGCTTAACTAATTATCATCTATGGCATGTAGAATTATACTGCGCCTGTTGCATTTAAAAGTCAAATTATACGAGTAAATCAACTGTACTCGGGAATTATCTCAAAATATTACTAAACCATAGCAAATAAAAGAGAAACGTATGGCAACACTTTCCATATGAATATCTATACCAAACAGAAAGTACTTAAGTTTTTTAAAAACGGATATTATATTGTACTAGCTTTTGCCAGCGACTTCGTCCCGCGCATATATTGTTATAAATGTGTTATTATACATATAAACGTTCCTCTCGAATCACTCTATCAATTAAAAAAAACCGCATCAAAATCCGTTGCGTAGTTTTAAAGATCTAAGCATACATAGGGACATAGGGACAGAAAGCGACTTTGCCTTATACTATGTAGTGATTTGGCACTGGGTATGGTAAGGGACCTGGCGTGAAAGTAGAATAATAATAATAATAAATACATATACTTTATCGGTTTCACTGTTATCTCTTTTACGCTTAATTATGTTGCAACATGATAATTCGACAGCCTCAGTTAAGATCCTTTGTTTTTTTACGTTCAACATTTTTAAACTTTCATCTATCATTGTATCAAAAGTTCCCAATTCTCTTTCAAGTTCTGCTAACTCTGGCAAAATATCAATGGCTGTTCTTTGCAATTTCCAAAACGAAGCGTTTTGTTAGTCTTTTCCAAAAATAACATAATAATTTGTAAAAATTGCATGGAAACAAATTATACAAGTTAAAAAATATAAGCATATATTTAGCAAATTAGTTAATCAAGCGATGGAAAGGCTGAACTTGAAACGTGTATTCACTAAGAGACGATAAAAGCTAGCAACTTAGTTTTACATGTTAGTGCGCGTGTATTCGTTGCGTTAAACGAGACGTAGTTGCATCAGACATCGTAAATCTAGCAAGTTAGTGTAAGACGAGCGGCGCGGCGCGGCGCTGGCGTGACCTTGCCGCGCTCACGGACGCCGCAATTGGGTCACTGGGTCAGCAATTTTGCACTTTTTACACCGAGTCTCTAGACGCGACAACTCGTGTAGTCCTTAGCAAGTCTTTACGATCCTTATACTATCAGATAGGTATGTCTATTTCATCTCTGTAACTGCGCGAGACTCGTGTAGTCCAATATACTCATAGCGTTCCCTAAATTGTCACATAGGAAGTTTGTCTATTTTATCTCCTTTATAAATGCGACCATACCAATAACTATATTCACGTTAGAGTACTTGAAAAAGTCTGGTTATAGTTATGTTGAGTCTAGGTTTCCAATAATTGAAAATATATTAACACACTAATTACTAAATTTCAATTATATAATAATGAGTGTCTACTATATTTTGATTAGAATAAATGCAAATTAAAATTAGAATATATTTCGGATTGAAACATAGCAATAACTAATGTAATTAATGACTGTTTCAGCCATTGCAATGGCGACCTGTTGTTACCTTGATGTTACTCTCGTGCACCTGAATTGAACAATGTCAGCTGAATAAAATCAAGTATTTTCATTGTATTACAGCTGTAGCTATAAATAAAATTAACAATAACTGACAGTTTTTTGTCATATAAAAAACTCCCCATCTGTTTTGCGTCGATCCATGTACGCAGGTAGTCCACACTCTCCGTAGTTTTGTCCCTACAAAAAGGATTTGAGTAATATTTTTTGTGGTCGTGAAATAATCTATAGGTTTCGTGTGGTGGGCATCTGTTAGTAATTTTTATAACGCGATGAGACTATCCCCTTAATATTGAATCGGTTATCTTTAAGGCTTATGATATTTCACCATCATTCAGTGATAAGTTACCTTTGACCTGAGGTGACCTTTAAGAATAGACGGAGTAATGATCATTCACGGAAACAATTCTGATTAAAATGTATTTATCGACATGTTCTTTCCAGTATATAGTGAAGAAATTAAATAATGCAACTGCAAAGATACTTTTAGATAGTAACACGAAAATTTAAGTCATACAATTGGATTTTAAATTATTGTTTTCACTAAATCATTACTAGATGCATGTCAGTTGCACATTTTCTTTAGCTGCTTTCATTTAAAAACGTATGTACGCTTTTTTTTCTGTCACAGAAAAATTACCACAGATGTTACGCAAATCATAGACAATATGGCCGAAATGACGTGCATTTGTGAACTCGGCGTCGAGGACAGTGGCGCACAGATGTCAGTCGCATTGTTACTTGAATCTGTGCCACATCGGTCCTGCGAAATCTATTTTAATCTCTATGCACTCATGAGTACCAATAGGTCGCCGAATATTGTTTGTGTATTTACGTTAACTTCGAAAACTCGAATACGATTTATGATCGAGAATCCTGCTTTACAGAGTATTCTTCTGAGAAGACAGACTGGCATATAAAAACAGAACGTTTCTTAATTACGTATTATTCAAAATTGGAATTTTCCAAATATTTCGAACGTGTCACCTTATGACTGAGATAGACAAAAGCGCTAGTGCAGTCGCGCAAATGAGAATAATCTTTGTAAATTCATAGCTCGCATGTCGCTTATCTGAAGCGGTGGCAATGGAAACAAACAAAATTAGCCATTGTGCTTGTAATTTGAAATAAAAAGTGTTTTTATGCGTTTTACATTTGTATTGAAGGATTTAAGCAGTGATAAAGACATTTTTATATACCCAATTTTAACGGGAAAACGTGTTTTTGTGTGTGTATCCATTCTAATATGTATCATAAATGCGTCAGTGTGGTTGTTTATCCTTCTTTCACGTCAAATCTGAGCATTGGATGCATTTGATTTGTGGTATGAAGATACATAGTTGACGGGCTGGAAAGTGACATAGACTACTTTTTTTCACGGAATAATAACATATTTTCACGGAAAACATACTTCTTAATAAAATAAGCGTTATAGATGGAGTTATAGGCGTAATAATGGTATGACATGTGAACAAAATAAATTGTTTTGAGCAAGCGAGCGATGCCGCGGGTATCAGCTAGTTCGTAATATTTTAGTACCTAATAGTAATTGGATATCATCAGTTACGCGTAGACGTAGGTAGATACAATATCAAAACTGGTAGAGCTAACGGAAGTACACCCACGGCGTCTATTTTTGCAACTAAGCATCATACAGCATTTTTATGTTCCAGTTCAAAGGCTACTGAAATATAATGATTAATAATTTAGCTCATAAAGGCAATAACACACCTGTGCTGATATCTTTCAATCTACATGAGATTTTTTACAGGTGTATGCACTGCATTAGTCACTTAGTGTCCGATTGGGCAATACCGTTTCGTTCTAAAACTAGCATATTCGTGTTATATTACTACATGTAATTCTTTTAAATGCATCCAATGGCGTATTTGTAAATACTTTTAAGTACACAGACAAAATACATTTAGTTTAATCATATCATTTACAATTGATTATAATATTGAATTGTAAATTTAACATTTAATTGAGTAAATATATTACTGATTTTTTTTATATACGTATTTACGCTGTATAATATAATATACGATCATAAAATATCACGCATTTTTTATATGCCTACACAAATATTAAAAAACAACTCTAAAATCTTTGCCACAAAACAACTTTAAAAATGCAGGTGAAGTCAATAAAAAACTGAAAAAAGCCGTGTTTCGAAGTTCGAACGAGTTCCAATGATTCGTCTTATGCCGTGGCGTTGGGCGAGTCCTATTCGTGTTGCGGGGTGCGCTAACAAATAATAATAACTCGTGGCGAT
Organism: Agara michaeli; assembly: GCA_018245675.1. Taxonomy (NCBI): domain Eukaryota; kingdom Metazoa; phylum Arthropoda; class Insecta; order Lepidoptera; family Hesperiidae; genus Agara; species Agara michaeli. The sequence continues at coordinate 500 of DWDX01003246.1, read as the reverse complement.
TACAACGAGTCATCGACCTTCGAAAAATCTGACCTGCGTCGTGCCACAAGGTTGCGAGCACGACACACCGCGTCCGCTGTTCGAAATTTAAGTATTTACCCATTCCATTCTCGTATTAAAGACTTATTGATTTTTAACATGGTAATATCGAATTTGAGTATCCATAATTTTTTTTTTTGGGTTTTGTGATGACATTGTCTGCGGAAAATGTTTGTTATAAATTGTCCTGACAGGGTTTGCAACTTTGCGGAAATAAACAGCTTTTTATCTCATATATTTTATTTATTAGATTAATTTTTGACTGCCTCGTTGGTCGGCCGGTTGCTAGCGCGACTGCCGATCGGGAGGTCCTGGGTTCAAATTCCGGGTTGGGTACTTTTGGATTTTTCTAATTTAGAATTTCTAGTAGTGACTCAGAGTCTAGATGTGTGCCCGGTGCATAGCAATAGGCTCACCACCTATTCCATTGTGGGACTTAAACGTAACTGGTGAAATGTGGG
>DWDX01003245.1:0-13473 GCA_018245675.1 Agara michaeli | reverse complement strand
CCCCCGCCCCCCCAGGGGCCGCCGCCGTTCCCCCCCCCCCCCCCCCCAATTAAGGCAATAAATGATAAAGATCATTTATTGCCTTAAAAATTATATAACATGCAACTTGTTTAAACGAGTAAAAACATCCGCTCTCCGATATCCGTATTACTAATATTATAAATGCAAAAGTCTGTTCGTTTATTTTTCTTTCATCTCGAAACGGAGCAGTTGATTGGCGGGATACTGACAGCGCCATGATAACTCTTCCTTTATCGAAGTTCATTTAATCTGTGCACATCGTGTCGTATTTCGTTAATGGGAAATTAATTTGAAATTACATTTGTCGTATTGAACTGTCGTATGCAGGAGTTTAAAACGATGATGCAACAGTCGTCCGAGCTGCGCACGAAGCTGGAGACCGCGGTGAAGACGAGCCAGGCGTCGCGCGCCAGCCGCCTGGCGCCGCCGCAGAGGCCCGTGTTCGACTCCCGCCCCGCCAAGCCCACTATACAACTCAAGACGGACTTCAGTGATTTTCGGTAAAAACCATCAACATTTACTACGCAACCATCTTTCAGTCGATCGATTTCCTTGACTCATTTATATTAGCTTAATTGTAATGATAATGACATATTGACCACAATTCCATCATTAACTATTATGTTATACAATGATTTCAAAAAAAGGTGATTGAAAATTACCATCAAATGTCAACAATTATAAGTTAATTGATTAACTGCATCCACGTAAAAGTTATCCGACCGATCTTTTTCAAGTGAGATCATTCGAAAACTTCTAGTCAACCCTAAAGTCTATGTTGCATAGTCATTATTAGGTATTCACCATCCTTTAACAACACAGTAATCCAAGTATTGCCGCGTAGCAGCATATATGAGTATGGTTTCTATGGTGTAATAATACCTCGGTATGCAATATCATATTGTCAATCCAATATCATTTTTAACCGATTTCAAAAAAAGTAGGAGGTTCTCAATTCGTCTGTATTTTTTTTTCTGTTTTTTTTTGTCAATGCAATATCATTTTGTCAATGTCAATTTTGTCAATCGACTGCAGCCTGGTTGCACGTCTGTATTCAAATTGTTGGAATCCTAATCTTTGACTCGATTTCCAAGTGGCTATTTTGTGCACGTGTCACAAGATGATTGCTACAAGGAACGCGGTGCAATGAATGAAATAATAATAACAATTCCTTTTTTTTTTAGAAAATCTAGTTGAGTCAAGCGCTAAAGAAATTAGGACACACCCACTTGATGTTTGCACGTTCTATGCATTAAATAAATATCTTAATCGTAATAAATTAAATTTATATTTAAAGCGATTTCATTTAAGTTTATATTTATTGTGTTTTGGTACTAATTCGGATTTGCAAAAATTGTTTATTTTATCAGAATCAATTTCAAATGTATTTTTCGCCACTTGCATTCCATAAGCATTTGTTGAACGCCTCTAAAGGCTACAATTATCGTTAGATATTTGTATTTTTTTCTTTTAATAATATTGGCTAAAGGCCAACGTAATGTAACGCAACGGAAAAACTATGTGACACTTTATTTTCCATTTTGTATTCTCTTTTAATGTTTACAGGAATGACTTTCATTATTTATAATATAATACCTACTTTAAGAAATTCCTAGCAATTTAAGACAATACTGTTTACATTATACACACTAATTGATAGACCTTATCGTGTTAGTAGTTAGTGACTTTACTGAAGAGTTGTAGACTTAGACGAGCAAAAATGTTTGTTAAATCCGGCTGTTAAATTACCTATATATATATAACTTTAAAAATGTCTGTTTGTTTGGTTATCGGTTCTCTGATCTATAGTGCAGGCTCGGCCTAGTTTCGGATCAGATCAGATGACATAACTAATTCAATGTAGAACTGTACGTAAATAGGGCAGAAATTCTTTTTATTTCAGCACTGAAAAGTAATAATATCGTGGAGTTAATCTCAAGTTCTGTCCTATTTGATCTATTTACATAAGAATATCTATGAGCTGCAAGGACCGCTTTATATCAATGGTCCGCTTTTCCGTTTTACAAAAATAAACAATTTAACTTTATATAAATACATAGCACAAAAATTAGCAGCTTTGAATTAGATGAGTAGAGATGTTTATGGTCTACTATTATGGTGTCCTGTTAAATTATGTAGCGACTGTCTATACAGGGTGAGGATCAGATTTTTTTTGTTTGGTAGCAAATGTTCTCTTACAGTTCGAGATATCGTGTTGGTAACGTATCAAAATCACTCACCCTGTTTAGCATGTACTTTTATAAATTTACATTTTTATTCATAGACGCTCAATTGCGATGATTCGTTCCGTTTTCAATCTGTCCTTTTTTGTCGTATTCCGAATGCAAGAACGAGACGAAGCATATATAATTTGAAGCATCGGCAATGGAGCGTCTATGGATGAGGATTTTAGATATTAGGAAGTATATTACATAGAGAGAGCATAGCTATTTCTCCGTGTTTGTATAGAATTAACTAGCATATTAATAACACGGTATACACGACGAAATCGTCATCGAACTAACGAACTTAAAGCGTTTTTGAACTAATTATTATCATCCTACTGAGTATACTGTGTATTGATGGAACTGTTCTTACGATCGCCCTGAACTGCCAATAAATATATGACAGTAGTTTTAATTTAATGGCATATACTTTTGAAATAGAATCATTGTATTTTATCTTAGAATACTCACATATGCTATGCATTTTATACAAATATATATATCAGACAATTTGTCGTCTTTCGATGAGCAGTTGTATGAAAAGTATAACCGACCCAAGTTTTTTTACACAGGATATTTCAATATTGTAGTTTTCAAACAAATTGACAACTGTTTTTGTATTTTATAGGTACTTGAGGGCGTTGTATTTAACAGTGAAAAAAAAAAAGTTCCTTATTATAAATATTACAAATATAGAAATTATTTATTAGATTCGATGGTGTGTTAGTATCTTACTATCGATATAAAATTTATAGCAAAATCGTTATTATATTGTTCGGTATTAGAAATAACAATCGGACGGTTTTATGAATTCCTCTATGTAGTATACGGAGGGTGGGACAGTGTGGTAATGAAATCCAGCCTTTATTGGATATCACATATCACTATAAAGATGTTTCATATGTACTAAAGGACACGAAAATGATTACCTAGCAACTTCGATCTATGAATCTCTCGTGAAGTCCGTATTGGTTTGAACTTTGAACAAACCGCATAATAGATTTTTCATATTACATTACATAAAAATTATGCCAAAAGTTCACTACATTCTGGTTTATACAAGAATTTAAATGTATTTCTTTCCTACATATGTATTCACTTATAACTTAACAATTCCAAAATACAACTTTAATTTTAGACTTTTTCGAGCTGGATTTTTTGTATTTTTCCTTTAAAGATTGAATTGAAGATCGTTTGTAATATGAGGCAGATACACGCTGTGATAGATATAGATAAGATATCGGGTTTGATTGTTTCCAGATCAAATTTTGCCAAATTATACAAAATCACTGCCCTACCATATATAAAATGGATATTTGTTTCGAAGTAATCTCCTTAAATTATTGTATGAAGAAGAAGAAAATTTGTATGAAGCAATTATGACACCTATTTAATGTGTAGTGTTTAGTTGAACGTTGTTTTTAATTAATAAAGTATTAGTCGACTTGATTTGGTGTTTTGATGAATATTTCTTAAGTTCTTTTCCTTTGTCAAATAATTAAAACGAAACTCGGTATTTTGTCTTGGAATTAGCATATTGGGCAATGGTAAGCTATTGCGAGATAGAGTGTGTGTGAGAGAGAGATAAAAAGAGAGAGAGAAAAAGAAAGAGATAAAGAAAGAGAGAGAGAACGAGAGCGAGATATATCATCGTAATCATCACTTATACGGCAAGAAGTCAGTCACTGCAGTGTGGATATCCACATGCATAAACATAACACTAAAATGAAAAAAAATGCAAATATTATAATGATGAAATAATTTTATTTATATCTCAATTATGACAAAAATATAAACAATCATTCGTGTTGATATTTTGACTGTGGAACACTTTTCATCCGTCGACGCACATATTTTCTCCTACCGGTAGTCTTGTAACTTCGCTCGTTTCCCATCTGGTTGGTATCGTTTTTTCTATAACAAAACGCACATTATGATTTAATTGTCACACGATTATCTGCAGTTCTTGGGAAACGAAAGCAATGCATACTTTCTGTATGTCTTCGCATTATATGTAAAATATTGAGCTATTTTGAATGTTATTTTCGACTTCGTCCCGCGCATGTATTATTATACAAATGTTATTATACATATAAACCTCCCTCTTCAGTCACTCTATCTATTGAAAAAAAACCGCATTAAAATCCGTTGCGTAGTTTTAAAGATTTAAACATATATAAGGACATAGGGACAGAGAAAGCGACTTTGTTTTATACTATGTAGTGATTGACAATTCAATCAGCCGTTTCTAATCAAACGGACAGAATTTAAAACAAAATGTGTTCTAGTATCGCGTGAATAACTAAGCGCACATGACAACACAGTTATTTTGAAATCACAGACAGATTCTTCAATTTCGTTTATTGGTATGGGCACCTCGTACGAAGTCCGGCGGCAGCGTGGCGACGGTGAGGTAGCCGGTGTGGCCCGTGGTGCTGGTCGGCCACGAGCCCACCGCGTAGCTCTTCTCGCCGCTCGCCTTCTCCTCGACCGGTTTCACGGCACTCTGAAATAATTGAGCGTCATGTTGTTACAAAAAAAATATATCTAGTCGTATTTTATTAGATTGTTAGTGATACTTCCACAATCGTACGCTGTATTGACATAATGCCCTGTCCAAGAGTAAATTCGGTACGTATTGAGTTACGAAAGGAAAACAATCAACATACAAAGGTACGATCATTTCCGAAAAACGCTTACAAACGCAACTAAACTTTTTTTATGATCTGATAGAACAGCACTTATTCCTAAAATCTAAGTCTGACTTAGAAACCTTTAACATCTGTTTTTCCTCCTATGACGTCTGTAAGCGACCTGCAAATGATTTAATTTAATGTCTTGCAACTAAGCGAATGTACACAATCAATCGGTTTTGCTAATTTGCTCTACGATTTTCTTCTCATTTGCGATTAAAAAAAACAATCTATCATAACAAAATATACATCATTCAATTTGTTAAGAGCTGTTATCAGAGGATTGTATATTTACGCGAAGGGATTGTGTTTTGTTTGCGCAAAAATAAATCGCATCGGTGTTCGTTGATAGTTTGATAGGTATCATTGGGTGAGCCGGCGCTGTAATTGCGTTCATCATTAGCGGATAATGTCGGCTATAACGCTAAGACTGCGATGGCGTCATCTCATCATCACCTGTTAAACGTGTAAGATCAACAGACGAGCTGCAGTCTTAGACACCTGTCGGCTACGTGCTCCACGGTGCGGACGGTCGCGCGCGAAACTGCTTAACTTGCATAAGTACATGTGTATTTCGTACACGTGAACGTGAACGTAAAAGATGATAGAGTTTATCGTTAAACTCCGGTGTTATTGAAGCGGTTGTCAACAATACGACAGGAGTTCGCAGTGAAAAATAATCACTTTACAAAACCTCACTAAGCTTATGACATGACAATGACATGACATGAAATGACAGTTATTACATTTTCAAGTTCGGTTTGTAGTTCATTATATATAATTAAAACTGCCAATATGTCGGCAGTAACACTTAATATTAACACGAGTATATTGTAATCGGACTGAACGTTTTAGAAACGCTTCATTATGAACGAACTGCGACGAAAGTTCAAACTGAACACCAAATAGAACAACTCGACTATTCAAGGCAATGCACTCGATGGCATTATTCGGTGTTGAATAACCGTACACAGCATTTATTGTCGAATGGATGTGTTGCGGCTGAACGCTTGCGCGCCGAACGTTACTGCAACAACGGCGAGGGGGTCAGGGCGCTGTTATTATCGATGTCACGGATGTGGCTTGTAGCATCGCGGCCAAATAAAGACATAATAAACATTATATGCTCTGTTTCGTCTATGGGAACCGTACGAGCGTCTAAACTCTAAATCAATATGCGGAGGAGGGGGACGCGTAATATATGTTATATGGCTTTCGTTTTTTCGTTGGCGTCGTGGTCGAGCGGTTAGAGACCCTGGCTGCAAAATCGGAGGTCGTGGGTTCGATTCCCACAACAAACGTTTGTGTGATGAGTACGTTTGTTTGTCCTGTATCTGGGTGTAATAAAGTATCAAGAATCATATCGTACGTATATATGTATGTTTAACAGTTGTCCGTTTAAAATAAAACGGGCATTCAATTGCGTCATTTGGAATCAGATAGCCGCGTGTCTGGAATTGTTGCTAGCTATTATTATTATTATTATTTTAATGCCTTTAACCTGGCTTGCAGGCAGACGGGCCACCTAATGATGAGTGTTCACTGTCGCCTATATATGTAACACAACATTGGAGAATTTGTCAATGCTTTGCCGGTTTGGAAAGGAGAGCTTTTTCCAGGCCTATCGTCGAGAGTACTTACGTCGTAGCGCTGCGAGAAGACTTAAAATTGAAGTTCATTCAATTGTTATCGGTTGTACCTACAGTACGCGAGGATTTTCATTTCCTCAAACCGCTTACTCAACCGTAAGTACCTGATACCTACAGTTATTCATCGTCCATCGACCCTATTTGTGCACTATTGAGACACACCGGAGAGCGGAAAACGCACAATCGTCCATATTTTAGTCGTAAAACTAAACACCTACATTCCCATTTGATACGAGAGCGGCGCACACAAAGGCCGCTGACTGTTGTCTGCATTTAGCAATCTCTGTAAATGAGAGACGACATCGGCCCTGCCCTGTCATTACACACCGCGTGGCGCCACCGCAAGCGCTGTGTGATTTCACTGGTGCAGCGAAATACATACATTTCCTGTAACCGAAGTCCGTGCGAATGAACATTTTGATAACGATTTGTATTTGTAAAATTACGATATGCTACATCTGCGGGATCTATCTTAATCAAAGTGATTTTGTTCGACTAGCGTGTTTCAAGCTCTTCTCACTTCTGTCCTATTCATGACAAAACTCGAGTAACGCACTCAATAGCACGGAGCTCATTCCATTAGCTATACGAAGGGTCACTCTCGTAGTTCGCGGCGCAAAACAACAACGTCTAGGTCGCGGTGAAGTTCAAGTTGCGGTTTCTACCAGCTCCGCGCCACTCGGGACTAAATTAGTGTAATCTCCGCCACCAGTCAAGGTTACCTGCGTTCGACCGTTTTATGAACACCTACCTACTTACCTATGTATTATTAACTTTATTTTAACCATTGTATTGTTTTTCTTCGCTGTTATAGCGAGTGATAATTAAACTTTAAGTCACAAAATGCACATAACGACCAAGTGGTGCGTGCCAGGATTCACACACAGCTATATTATAATCAAGCTTGCCGGAGCCAATGCAATGCTTGATACAACTTACTTATAGGTACATTTAATGCTCAAAATGGTCCTGTCCTACCCTGGACGGGATTCGAATCCATAAACCTCAAGTCAGTAATTAAGGGCACTAACCACTGGACCCATAGAGATAAATAGTGAAATTGAGTTGTACGAATTTCGCTTGCAGTATTTGGTGTATCACGCATGTCCACACTATAAACATATACAGGAGAAACCATAATAATGCGAACGTGCTTACGATGGAAGCTCAAAACAACGTACACTTAGGTACAATACGAGAATTTAGGTAGTTGCGGCGCGGGGCTGCACGCACTGCAATTACGTAACATAAATAGGCAAACTCGGAGGTCCGTGATCGATGGTCCCACTTGGGGAGCGCTGCGCTCATTGCACTCGCTTGATTTATACACAACCACTCCATCTAAACTATCTAAAATTGCTAAATTACTATTCTGCCTCGCACTCGAAAGAGATATTTCGCACTAAAAATACACATAAAATAATTACTCTATCCCTTGCCGAGGTAAATTGCACGAACGCATGTGTTAGTAATACTCACTCGTTAGTAATACTTAGTGTTTGTAATAGTTCCAAAACAGTAATTCTGTATTAGTAATTGTAATTGTAACTCGCAATATTGGAAGGTATCCGATACATAAAGAGACGAATGAAATCAATGCAATTAGTCTTCAATTAAGACAGAAAAAATGTAAAAACATCAGTTAATCAATAAAAAAACATTCGTTTTACGCGTATATTAAAGATAATAATCGTCTATAAATCGCAGCGAATGTAGTGTTTAGATTTTACCATGAAGTTTTCATCCAAGCACTGTATAAAAAAATATGACGCTTTTTTGACATATCACGTAGACATTACCGGGATAAGGATCGTAAAGATCTTGTAATTACGATGAATCATTGTATGTAAGTATATCTACGTCTTCGTTTTGTACAAACGACGGAACCTTGAGTTGAAAATTGTGTCGTAATCATCAACCAGACAAATCCATAAACAAAAAAAAAGTTATAGAACAAGAAAATAATCTTCTAACACGAATTAAACGAGTCCAGATTAAAACATTAAAACCTTAGCGCTGTCAACATAGAATTTAACCTCTCGCTCGGATGACGTGTAGAAAAAAAGGAAGAGTAAATTCAAAAAAAAAAAACGAACGAGCAGCAAAGAGGGGCATTAAGAATTGAGATAAGCGAGATGGACGAGCACTCAGCGAGGGCGAGTTTATTATTTATTGACACTTAAAATAATTACTCTGTTGGCCCGTGCCGAAACGCGTTTGGATCCGAACGGTGAGGAAACTAGACGGAGATTGGTATCGCGTCATGTCATTGACGTTCCGATTGAAGCGATCCATTGGGTTGAAGTGGTTATTCGATATTCTCTATGAATATATTTTAATTACATTGATCTACAAAACCGGTCATTACACGTGGAAACCGAGCAGAATCCTCTCTCAGCGGCGATTGCTCTGAGAAACTCGATTTTCCATTTTGAAAGTGCGAATTGTTAACGGAATATGATGTAGCATTTCTTTCTGGCTTCACATAAGCTAATGAAAACATCGCGCGACGGACAAACAAAATTTGTCTCGCCACATTTCCATAACAACTAAATTCGCGCTTTCGACGCTAACGGTCGCATAATAAAGCAATATTTCTTTACAAACAAAAAAAATACAGATTTACGCAAACAATTCAAGAGTGCATTTCGACGAAGTGAGGCGACGCTGCGAACAACCGAAAGGGTATAAAAAAAACGGGCGATAAAATGACGCAGCTGCCAAAACGTTAGCGACAAAATACGCTTTATCTCGGACGGGGGGGGGGGGGGTATGTAGTCCGTCGCCGGGGCCGTCTGCGCCAGATAAACGCACGCCGAATTTAGACATTCGTTACGTTCCGTTCCGTACGCCCGTTGTGAGCACAAATGAGATATAAATAAAAGAAATGAGATATAAATAAAAGAAACGGCTCAAACGTTCAAGATATCGTAAAAAGCATCGGTAGCGGTCAAAACGCTTGTTTTCGATTTGAGCCTTAGAAATTATTCTAAGCAAAAGCTACTTGATATTAAAACGGTGGTGTGCTGTACGGAGTTTTCCGGGTTCCATTTGCGTTTTTGGCTGACAGACACATCCTACTGATGAATTTACTATTGCTTGCTAAACTATCGCTTGTTTTAAGAAAATTTATCAATACTATCCTAACCTCGAAAACTGATCATAATATCGATGTTATTGACATTTCTTAATACTATACGAAAATACAAGAATTTCTATTGATGAAGAACAGTACGACGAAAATGAGATAGATCATTCTACATTGAGCCAGAAAGAAAAAAAATGGGCTCACTTTTTAAATATTTGTTCAGGCTGGGAATCAAATCTACGACTCCCGGCTCAGCGTTCCGCCGGTCCGTTTCATTAATCACCGCACCAACGAGAGAATTGATTTGATTGGGAAAAATCAAACTTTCAGTTGTTTCAACATTAACGTAACTTCCAATATATCTTACATTACGTAAATAAATTATTGAACCGTTATGGTGGTACACCATCGTTTAACAGACGATAAATTATAAAATCTCTTTCACACGCGACAACCCTAGCCAATGTTAGTCGAGTTTGCGACCGAGTTTGCCAGACTCGAGCCAGACGCGCCACATTTGCACCTGAATGGCACCAAATTGTGGACTCGAATTTCAATAGCCGAATTAGATTAATCCCTCCAAAATGAATCGTGATATATTATGGGTGATAAAACATGCAAAATTCTATCTGCAACGGCATTCCGAGCATCATTAGCTCGGTGCGGCGGCGGCGGCGGTTGGCTCGTGTTCGAGATATTGCACCGCGGAGCTGGTACTACTCAACAAATTACATCAAGCCGAACAATAAATTCTGCTTGTATTCAAATTAAGAGATAATGTCCGTTCCTTTATTGTTTAATTACAATCAAGCCACGCTCTTGTTTGCCACACACGGAGCACCCGGCTGCTAGGTTCACATTTATTCTATTATCCATATTGCATTAGAACATTTACTGACTGACTTCGTCCTGCCTCCGCCCCCGCAATTCTCTTTGCATGTAGAATTTCGTAAAATGTGTGTTTAGTTCACTTCGACGTATTATTTAGATATTATTTGGAAAAGCCGCATCAAAATCGGTTGCGTAGTGTTAAAGATCCAAGCATACGTAGGGACAGACAGCGGAAAGCGACTTTATTTTATACTATGTAGTGACGATGATCATGTTCTTTGTGATCTCCCTATCAAGAACGATTATTGTAAACGGTCGAACGATGAACTTTTGTCGGACGATTGAGCCGACATTTGCATATAATCTGCATAAATGAGTGTAAATCGATAGCACGCAGTCCCACACGTGGTCCTGTCGCCGGCGAGCGGGCGGCCGCCGCGCGCTTCGATTACGCAACGATTAAACTGAGCGCTATCGTAAATCAATCGCGCCATTACGCCGCCATCTGTCAGTAAGGGGAGCGTATGAATCATGAGCGTGTATTCTCCTTAGGGCACGGTCGCGTTTCGGCAAACGATAAACAATAATACTAACAATATCCAGGGACAATCCCACACGCGGCTATCCGATTCCGAATTAGTCAATTTAGTACCTGTGTTATGGTAACCGGACAGCTGATAAACATACATATAGACATACGATATATTATTTATATAGATATTTTTATTACGACCACACACAGAACAAACAAATGTGCTCATCACACAAATGTTTGTCCCGGTGGGAATCGAACCCACACCTCCCGGTTTTGCAGTCAGGGTCTCTAACCACTCGACCATGAGGCCAATTCCGTTACCAATTGATTCATTTTTTCTTCAATTTATTTTCTAAAATTTCATCGAATTAAATTTTTCATTAGCGTTTATATGAACGTAACGTGTAAGAAACAACGTACTTAACAATAAGAGTATCCTTGTTTAATGACGATTTGTACGGTGTTTCATTTTTAAAATTAAAGTTATTGCGTTTTGTATTAAAAAAACATTCCAATTCATTAATTTTGACCATCCGCTCTGATGAACTGATTACTTATTTTACATACAGCTGGACTAAATTAATGAACTGATTAGTTATTTTAAATACACCTGGACTATATCAATGAGCTGGTTAGTTATTTTACATACAATCGGACCGGTACGATTTAGCCGAACTATAATGAGGTGACTACTTGTTTTATATGTAAAGTTATAATAAATATAAAGTTATGTGTCACTGGACTATTTTTTTTAATGTAAGCCTGTAGATGACGATCCGCGACCCTACGTGTTGAGTGAAAAAATATTACATCTGAGTTTCTCACCCTGAGCAGGACGGTGCTCGGCGCAAGTCCACTCGAACTGTGGGGCTTACGTCGTTGGCCGAAGCTCGCCACGTTCTGTCCACCTCACTAGACATGCAGCAAGCAGTCTCACAGCATCCGTCGCTGTCAATTGATTCATCTGCAATTTTTAATATTCGCGATAATAATTATCAATAATAAGCAACGTACAGTAGGCGTAGCACATAGCCTTTACTACGCCGTAGACCCGTGTCGTAGACCGTTGTAGCACGCCACTCACATTAATACTCGTAGATGGATTGCTACAATTCAGTGAACACTTATCAAAATATAATAGTTATGCTTGTAAATTATATCTAAATTACTGTTATATACAGAGAAAAAGAACTGTACAAACATGGAGTGTATAAAAAAAAATATATTTTTCACTAAGGTTACCTCTGCATGATCCTAATCTTGACAAATTGATAAATATCCCTTCGTTGTCACTAATACTCTGACTTGACTGTGGCTTCGGGAACTGAGCGCTGCACGTCTTTTTAAGGACGCTCTGTTAACGAAACATATCATAATTACAGATTTCAGAAAATGATTTTAGCTATATCATGTTCTCTAGGTGCATAAATGTGAAAACGAACTTATAATGTAATAACAATTATAAACATAAGCGACATACAAAGTCTACATTCCCAAACCTAATCATTCCCTATTCAGTCAAAATGCCGAGGCAAAGCGTGTGTAAATAAAACTTAAGCAAATTATATTCTCCAACGAAATTGATTGCATAGTGAATTGTTCATTGAATAAAATTAATTAATTCGATTAACGATTAAATGAATTTCATTATCATTAAAATCAGTTTGTAAACAAAATATTACAAAAGTATAAATTTAAATTGCTCACCTTTTTTTTTTTGTTTTCATACACTACTTATTCTACTAACATTATAAATGCGAAAGTTTGTGAGCATGTTTGTTACTCTTTCACGAAAAATCTACTGGACGGATTTGCATGAAACTTTTACAGTATTATAGCTCAAATGAGCACTAAGATAGAAATTTTGATAATTCCACCCTCAAGAATTCCCTCCTAAGATTATAGGGGTTCAAAGATTATAAGGAATGCGTCAGTTTTGAAGTTAGACATCTGAAATTTTGAATGTACGAGTAACTAAATAAATATATTATTTTTTACTATTAAAATTATTTTTGTTTACTATTAAGATTATTTTATTTTACTATTAAGATTATTTTTTTTACTATTGAAATGATCTGTCAAGAAACTTAACATGCCAGACCGAATTCCACGCGAGCGAAGCCGCGGGTAAAGGTAAAAACTAGTCATAGATAATCCAAAAAATTAAATATTGTGAACTTGTTTCCATGGATATCAAGTAGATTTATATGTGTAAATGTATAATAATACTGAAACGATAAGATGGATATGAAAATAGTAAATTATTAGATTAGTTACGGGGTTACGGGACCTTTCTTTGTTGAAATATTTCCTAAAAACAAATGTCGGTGCCCAATTACGAGTATGGGCACAAACGAACAGTGCAAGTGGACGTGCCTCTAATCCCTTTTTTTTATGTTGGTAAATGCTTTTATGCATGTCCCGGCTGGGG
>DWDX01003244.1:0-13474 GCA_018245675.1 Agara michaeli | reverse complement strand
TTAGGGGGATGAAAAATAGATGTTGGCCGATTCTCATAGATACCGGATAAGCACAAAAAATTTCATCAAAATCGGTCCAGCCGTTTCGGAGGAGTATGGCAACTAAAACTGTGACACGAGAATTTTATATATTAGATATACTTATTCACAATGAGTCGTCTCGGGATAGTAAGTATAGTGAAGTATAGCAAGGTCATGTTTTTGATATTTCAGGTAAAGCTGGCGGGTGGCGCGACTATTTCGACGAGGACATGTCTCAGCAGGCCGAGCGCTGGATATCTGACAACTTACGGGACACGGATTTTCGATTTCCACATTTAGAAAGATAGCACTACATATTAATCACATGAGCGAAGCACAATTACATTTTATATGAGAAATACACGCGTGGTGCTAATATAAATGCTGATATATATGTATGTAATATAATGCTAATATAAAATGCTGATATTTCAATGTTATTTGGTTTTTTATTTGATTATTTTAATCCGCTTAATGTCTTTAATGGTAGGCGCTTCGTCGAAAAGCAGAAATCGATCTTCACTTGTCTCAATACAAGATTTTTTTATTTGTTTGCGCTGACTAAAACTGTTTCGTTACAATTATGCATTTTAAAATAAACTGATAAAATTTTAATGGATATGAAATCTTATTTTCTTTATTATATTGCCTATATAACAGGGATAATAAGGATATTAGTTCTATCCTATATGTTTCGTATAATTATCAAATATACTTTAAATTTAAACATAATCAAAGGATATTGTGCTTGTGACCAGAAAAAAAAATAAAGGCGAATATGCACTCGATCTATTGGGCACTGCACGATTAGTTCAGGTGGTAATGGACGTCTTAACGTTGATGGCTCCACTAATTGACCGAGGAAAGCGGAAAGAAAAGAAAGGAAAGGAACATTAGCCGAGGAAAGAAATAGTTTCACTTTCTTAACTTTCCAAGCCCAATCAATGTTTTTTTTTAAATCGAGTGATAGGGAAAAGTATGTTAATGGTGTATTGAAATAAAACAATCAAAGGCGATATAACCATTTATTCGAATAAAATGCTTCATTTTAGTATTTCTTTGTAACACCATGATATTTAAGTTAAACATCGACGTAAGTATAAGTAGCAGATAAGTAAACATTTTCGGCTTTCCCTACAACTATCGTAAACACATAATCACTTCCTTCATAAATAAAACAATATCTCAGTCCTCCTTCACGTTTTTATTTAAATAATACGGTTATACAAAGAAAATGATACGGTACACTATCCGACTGCTTGAACTGACGAGTTGTGCTGAGCTTAATATCTGGATCCTCCAAGAAAATTTTGAAATGCAACTAATAAAATGTCAACAACTATCCTACTAAGTCATCTCCATCCTATCCCCTACAAATTGTCAGATCTGATGATGAAATTTTTTATACAGGGGGTTTATCAAAAGGGGACAATTGTAAGCTTCATGTAAAGAAGATTGATTTAGAAGCGGAGGATTAATTGGAAAGAAACTGTTCAAATGACTTGCCGAGAGCACTTCTTCGGTTCTACAGGGTCAGATTCAAATCTTTCATTCAATTGCAGCCACCTGCGTCCCCACTAAATCCGGAGACGTGTATTTTCCCCTTTAAGGACCGGATTGTTCATGTTGAGAGTGCAATTCCTCTCCTTAATAAACAAACTCTCTCTCCAGCATACAGACAAATTACCATTTAACATATGGGTGAGGCCCCGACTTTGCTATGGGAAAACATAGTAATAGGACAGACATCAACGATGGTTATACCCCTCTGGTGGAGCACCTTATTAGAGTATGAGTGACACATCCTTATAGGGATCAGAGCCTCGATGATACTATTATTTCTACCGCTCAGCTTAAACAACTATTGCAGCCAGATATGCGGAATGAAAAGCCCAGAAACAACAAGTTACTTCGAGGTCAGGTGATCGACCACCACAATCCAATCACATTCTCTATTAAAAATAAATTAAAAGCCAGATTTAAAATCAATCATTCGTCGGTAATATATAAAATTCTAAACAGACTCATAATAATGGATAATAACCGCGAGGCGCCCGCCGGCCGGCCCCGCACGACGAACCGGCAACGTACATTTATAAAAAGCGACTCTATAATATAAAAATGGGAGGAGCCTCCCGCACCTAACGACTCGCCGCTACGAGCGGCGTTACAACTATTATACACTTATAGAAAATCACAAAATTCAAGCGGAAATAATAGGAATCGGAATCGCGGAGCGTCGCAGCGCCTACGCGATCACGTCGGGCAGCAGAGCGTTGTCGGCGGCAGGCGGGCTGGGCGGCGCCTTGCGCGGCGCCTCGCCCTCGGTCCCGTTGGCCAGCCCGTTCTGCGCCGGCTTGCGGCCGGGCCGCGTCACAGGGAGCCGCGCGCCGGTCACGCTCGTCGGGGCCTGCGCAACCACATACATCGGTTAATACAATTTTGACATTTTGCTGAACGTACAAAATTAAGTTACGTTTGAAATGAAGTTTTAGCGATCGCGACAGTGGATCAAGGGGAATAATATCATTAGAATGCAAAGAAACGAAGGCGAATACCTTAATAGGTGCAGTCCTGGGTGGTGCGGCCTTGGCAGTGATGCGTTTGTTAGCGAGGTCCTTGCTCTGCTTATCGAGGGGAGCACGCGCTGCCGTCTTGGGTGCGGCGGGTCTGAAGCGTACAAGTTTTAAGATCATCAAAAACATTCGATACAACCTTTTCCATTCTGTGTAATTGGAACATCTATTTAAGTAATATAAAAAAGCAAAAAAAAATTTTTGGTGTAAAATTTAAATTTTAAATGGTTTTATTTTGTTTATGTAGCCAATGTATACATGTTAAATAGATTTAATATTTGTAAGTAAATAGTCTATAACATATAATGTATTGTACAAGCACTCACTTGGCAGGCGGCGCGGCGGCGGGGGCGCGCGGAGCGGGGCGCGGAGCGGCGGGCCGCGCAGCCGCAGGGCGCGGCGCTGGCTTGCTGATCGGTTTCACGTCACCATTGGCGATAGGCTTCTCCGGGGCCTTGGGTTTTGCTTCTTTCGGCTTGGTCGCGGGAGCCGGTCGGCTCGTCGCCGAGACGGGCGGACGGGCAGTAGGAGCCGGACGAGGTACGGCGGCAGGTCGCGGAGCGGGCTTGGCGGTCGCTCCGGGCGCAGCGGCAGGTTTAGGAGCCGATGGCTTAGCTGCCGGTTTCGGTGCTGCGGTGCGGGCCGCAGGGGCGGCTTTGGCAACAGCTGGCGCTTCTTTAACCGGAGCGGTTGCAGGTCGTGGCGAAGCCTTGGCAGTAATTCGCGCTGGCGCCGCCGAGGCCGGTTTGGTCGTAGGAGTCGTAGGTTTAGAAGTCGAGGTCGGGGTCTTCGCAGGGGTCGCCCGAGCGGTTGGTGTTTTAGTCGCGGTGGACGTCGGAGTCTTCGCAGCAGTGGGAGTAGCGGGAGCAGCCGCTAATCTTTTGGATGACGCAGGGGTACGAGCGGCAGTAACGCTCGCTTTCGGCGCAGATTTTGGAGTGCGCGTTTCGGTCTTTGAAGTTGGAGTCGGTGTCGACTTACTGGTCGCGGGAGTCTTCACTTTCGCAACACCTGCGACTGCTGCGGCGGCAGCCGCGGCGACCCCGAGGACGGCAGCACCGGCAGCTACGCCGGCGAGTGGCACTTCAGCGGCAGTGGAAGTGTCGTTGAGCGACGCGACGTCTAGTGGGGGAGCCGCAGACGATAGTTCAACGGCAGGTGTGGGCGGCGGCGTAGCGCCGGGCTGCACGGCGTCATCGTGCTGGATCTCGTTTGTGACAGGCACGCAAATCTCTTGCGCCCGAGACTCAGGGATGCCAATGTCTATGTCAGTAATGAGCTCGGCTCGTGACCTGTCTGGAACGATGTCGGGGGTAGGGGCGGAGATATCATTTACCGTGTGCAAATCGACGGACACATCGGTCGACTCCGCCACGTCGCATTTGACCTGCGGAACTTCGGGTGTCGCCCTCGCAGATACGTTTTTAATCTCATCATTTGATTCTTCGACGTCCACGGGCATCGGAGATGACGTCTGTTCAATGGTTTCGGTAGCCTCTATGGCCACCTCCAACATCGGAGACGCAGTAGAAGATGCGATCTCAGGTTCTAATGTGTGCGCCTCACTGACAGTTTCAACAGGTACAGGAGAATGTCTTTCTTCCGGTAGTGGAGATTTTGTTGTTGCTGTGGAGTCAATTTCAAAGTTAGTCTGTAATGAGACCTCAGCTGACATGGCTACATCATTGGCAACAACGGTATCTATTTGCTGCTCGATTGGGATGTTAAATTCATTTTGATCTTCTACTAGTGAAGGTGAAGCTCTACTTTCTTCTACTGGTATAGGCAAGTCCATCTTCGATTCGTCTGGTATAGGACTTTCTTCATGTAATTCTGGTGGTGTGGGAGATTCTCCTAGAGCGATATTGGCAGGTAAAAGCGACTCAGTTGGTAAAGGTGATACAGGTGCCTCCTGTGATTCAGTCGGCATTTGCGATTCATCAGCAGGTAGTGGTGATTCAGCTGGTAGTAGTGACTCAACAAGTAATGGTGATTCGCCAGGTAATTGTGAATCTGCAGGTAATGGTGACCCGACAGGTAATGGTGACTCGGCAGGTAATGGTGACTCGACAGGTAATGGTGACTCTGCAGGTAATGGCGACTTGGCAGGTAATGGTGACTCTGCAGGTAAAGGTGATTCAACAGGGGATTGTGATTCAATTGCTATTTGTGAATCTGTGGGTAACGGTGATTCAACAGGGAAAGGCGATTGCCTAGCAATAGGTGAATCAACAGAGAAATTATTTTCAATACAGGCTTCATCTTTCTCTGGAAGAGGTGACTCTGGTGGAATAGGCGATTCTCTTGGAAGTGGAACCTCTGCAGGCAATGGATGTTTACTGACATCTTCTTCAATAGGTAGAGGCGACTGAGAGTGAGTTTCAGTTGGTACAGGTGAATGTGACAGTACTGGAGATGCAACAAGAGACGACACTACAGGTTCTGTTATTAATTCTGTGGCAGTGGGTGATTTTGATGGTTCAAAGGAAGTGTCCTGTTCAATGAGTTCTACTGGTAATGGTGATTCTCTAAGTAATGGGGATTCAGATGGTAATGGGGAGTCAGCTAACACAAGAGACTCACTTGGTAATGGCGACTGCGGTAATGACGCTTCTGCTGGCATTGGCGACTTTGGTGCAAATATTTCTGGAGTTTCAGAAGCTATAGTTTCAGATTCCAATTTTATTTCGGGGGTATCAAACACAGTCTCTTGTTCTTGTACGTTGACATCTTTGCTATGATGTACATCAACTACCACATTTTCCTGAATTTGATTCTCATATTCAATATGTGCTTCCATTTGTATGGGTTCAGGAGACATTGCAAGGTCCTCCTTTGAAACTGCCTTATGAATATCTGGGCTCAGAGCACATTCTGAAATAATGTCATTTTCATTCTCCAAATTAGTATGAATACATTCAACAGGCTCAGCATTTTCCAAATCTGCTACTTGCTGTATTTCTTCACTTGGAGACTCGTCATGTTTACAGTCCATATCGAAATCTTGCGGAATTTCCCCCTGTGGGGTAATAACCCTGGAATCTTTTTCACTTTCACATGTATCTTGCAGATCTTCATTAGTGAAACCTAATTCGGAACTTTTGCCATCAGGTATTTCTGGTATTTGTTCAAATAGTAGTTTATGAGATTCAGGTGTGTCCGTAGGAGCAACAGCTTCATGAGTTACATTGCTACATTCAAATTCGTCATTCGAATATGCTTGTGTATTGTTAGTGTTGGGGATATTGAAACCCATAAAACTATCCATATTGTCAACAGTGTTCGGTAATCCATCATCAAACATTTCATTGTTTGCTTCCTGGACGTTACTTTCTTCTCCTAATAAATCCTCCTCTTCTGGGCTAACATTTTCTTTGTTATCATTGGTAATTACATTTATATTAACACCATTTGTCTGCATGTCCTCATCATCGCTGTCAGGCAATGGTTGAACAGCATTGAGGTCGACATGTGATTCAATTTTACCAAATCTTTCACAAGTATCATCATCTTTTTCTTGATAAAAACTCATGCTCATTGGATCTCTCTCCTTATTTTTCAGTCTTTCGAAAAGTTCCTCATCACCATCAGCTGCAAACGGATTAGAAGATGCGTGTGTCTGGTACACCTAAAACCAAGCATGTCAATAATAAATTTGTGAGATTACGCTTTGTTCTGTTTATCAACCCCATCCAATCAAACTGTGATCTCTTTTTCGTTCTACTATTTTCATACTATATTTTCTCAACATATAGTTTTTTAATCATATATATATATGAAAAATATAACGACATACATAAAACAAAATGTGTCATCAATAATTCTGAATCAGTTGCTAATAAAACATGAAAGTTATGTTGGTTTTAAAGTAAAAAACGTATGAGATTATGTTCAAACATAATATTGAATCTATTGTATGTAAATATATTCCTCAAATACTAACTTGTATATTGCAGAAATCAGTTGTATCTTTTTGTATCCTTTCAAAGTCCTGTATAAGCTCTGTATTCTTCATTTTTTCAGTATCAACGCCCACATCGAAGCCAAAACCTAAGCTTTCCATTTCACATTTCTCATTCCCGTTCAAATGTTCAGTGACACCCTCCATTGATATGTTCTAAAATAAAATAAAAACGAGACTAATCAATGTGACCTTTGATATAAACATTGTGGCTTTAGATAACAATCACGTAACATTTTAACAACCAACAACAGAAGCACAATTCGTAACCAATAAAACCTTGTCACATTATCACAATGCACAAAAGATAAGTGAAAGTATATTATTATGGTTTCCAATTAACAATGTTATGTTCTGAACATTTATAAATAGTCATACTGGTGTGTATATTCAAAGGATTGTAATAAATAACCTTGATATTTCAAGCATCCAATAATTGGAGTATTCACATTGCTGTCGTTGATACCAAGATGTAAAATGGAAAAAAAAAAACCATTAGGCCCATGCAAAGTAACAGAAATTGTTGATGACAGCCAAACTCAAAATTAATTATATATAGTGATAGTTCTAAGAAGCTTAAAATTCGTCTAATTATTAATTAACACATCGGATGTTTCTGAAGATGTGTCAATTTTATTTTTACATTTTAAAACAAAGCAAGAAATGGTTTTAAAACTAAAATATGCTCAAATACACTTCTTGATACTTAATGCTACTATACTACTGTTCTTTTGTGATCCAACAAATGACATTTAATTACAACATTTAACAACAACACTGACAACAATGACAATAATATAAGACTGCAGCCTGTTAATAAACTAGGAGCATTCATTGATAAACAATGTACATTTATTTATTCTATATTTATCCAATAAACACACGTTACTTTCAAAACAGTTAACAACAATGGTGCAAGAAATATTGTGCTTTACAAGTATTTGCAGATCAGTGCAATTAGTTTAATCAAATGTTAAGATATTTCTGTTACAACACTTTATACCTGTTAGATGACAGTTGTTACTTTAAAGAGGGCTTTACGGCTGGTTTAAAACCATTGTCAGATGGGCGGTGAGCAAGACTCCGATAATTGCATAAAGAGAAAACTCACATGATGTCCGTTCAATTGGTCACAGTTGTCTAAATCAAGTAGCTCGGCAGGTCGGACAACCGCCTCTGTGTTAAACTGAGCCACATCTGGCAGCTCGATGTCATCCATGGGCAGCGGCTTGCGCGGCGACTCCGCCAGCAGGGTGTCGGAGCCGGCGACCGTGCCCGGCACGAACACCGGCGCCTCCGGGTTCAACGGGGAACTGTTCATGTCAACTGAACTGCTCTCCCAAGCAGACTGAAAGTTATATATATAGGATATTACATACGTCTGTATCTGACTGACTGACTGAATAATGTGTGTAAATGTCTATTTACACACATTATTCAGTCAGATATTTATGTCTTGTTATAGAAATAAAGGTACAATTGTATTAATTTCACAGCTTGTAAAGTCCTGAAAGGTCTCTACATCTATACAAAACAGATTTCATTAAGATTCCTAACAAAACTACCAAAATACCTATGGCAGTGGTTTGCTACCCCTAAAGACTAAGTAGTGTGTCAATGATACACATCAGATTAGACGGCCTGACACAGCAAGTTCTACAATTACATGTTTCAACTTACATGTCCTTATGAAACTCCTTTGTTACACTATTAGTTTTTATTACAATTTGTTACAAGAGAAAAACCTTATTATTGATTCTTACATGTCAATTAATTTTGATTGATCAAAACCTTTTATAAAACAAATGAAATTATTAACAAACATTTTCTACACAGAATATTTCCTTTCTTGTATAATTGGAAGTTATCAATAAGTCAGGCAGCCAAGCAAAAATTTTTTGCAATCCGATGAAATTGATTGGTTGTATTATACACACAATTATATTTTACAGTACAGTACATTACAAATATACAGTTCTATGAAGTGTTATAACAAATGAATCAATAGCAATCAATTTAGTTGATTATTTCTTGTTACCTAAGCGCTACATACTACACAATCATTTTACTATCCTCTATCAATATGTTACCTAATAAATAATTTAAAAGTCAATGGCGTATTTTTTTAAATAATGAACTATTTATAACCAGGAATACTACTGATTTGCTGCAATTAAATAGTGTTTTGTTTCTTACTGAAGTTGTGGTACAATAAATTTGCTTCAGTATCGGGTGTGTCTTGACGGGAATTTTAAAACATTTCAGTTAAGTATGTGAACAAATAAAAACAGTATCAAGCAGGCATGAAATATTTTGCTTAGCTACGCAATTATGTCAATAAAAGGAATCATTTTGGTAAGTCTAATGAAAAAGATATATTATTAAAATGAAGGTATAACAATTGCTTTAAATTGTGTAATAGGCTTGAGTTCATCTCTCTGTCTCCTTACAATTTTGTTAGGAAATACATGACATTCACGTTCAAACAACATTTCCGTATTTATTCCTATTTACTATATAATAGACTCAATAGATCATGGATCGACGACCATCCTAAAAATCAGTGAAGTAATTTAAAAAGATCATTGTCGCAAAATAGTAAGATGGCCACTCACATTGTCCTGACAAGGTGTTTCGGAGCGCGGCGGCTCGTCGGCTTCTTCGCTGGCGTTCTGTTCCCTTTCGCCCTCGCCCTTGTAGTAGTTCCACTCGTCCTCGGAGTCCTCGCCACTCTCCGCTACATTATCCACCAGGTTCCCGTCGACGTGGCCCTCCCCCACTGCGCAACACAATCAGACACGTTATTCACGCTCCATACACGAAACGAAACGAAACGAAACCAGGTGATCCTACATCCCCCTCGCCCTCTATCAACAGGTGACACACCCTTCCCAGATGAGACGCGCCTTTGTCACCTTAGAGACGATATAAAATCAGAGTTCGGATAGTAGCAGCACGAAACGTATTGTGCCGGTGACTACTAATGAGCCGGCGACGCGCGATAACGACGTTTACCGGTTGCAAATTCAAACTCGCAATACCTTCACGGACGCCATTTCGAAAACGGCCTGTCGAGATCGAGACACGCCCGACATCAAATTCGGATTATGTCGTATCCAGTCAATAATTCGAGGTGAAACTACGGCCCCTGCGATAATCCTTCGGCCAACGACGACGGAGGGATGCGCCTCCGAGCGAACGTTCTATTTCCAGAACACCGCTCCGCATGAATCAACACAGAAATAACCTTTCACTGCTTGGTATGTGAATATAATCAACAACATTCGCTAAAAAATCACATACCGTAAACGGATGTTTCACTACACTTATCGTTGTCCTGACCGTCGACGTGATTATTATTCAGGGGTGTTATAAAATGTAGACAAAAGCCCGTGCAAAACCGTCGAGAGCGCTATTCGACGAGTACAGAGCCCACGAACGTTCAATGCGAGACTGCGTGCCAGCAAGACGAGACGGGTCGGGGCGGCGGGAGACAGGGCGCTGGGGCCGGCGGGGGAAGTGGGCATGCACTCACTCAGGGATGCCATGTCAAATATACTATAAATTCTTCTATAAATAATTCTTAGTACCTTAGTCGGACGGAGACGATTACTACACTGTATATTGTACAAAACACGGTTGTTTTAGTAAATGTAAATTTCCTAATTTTATAATTCTCACATTTTAATAGCATGGATTGATGACAATAGATCGAAACCTATATATTACTGTTACATACTATGCATTTCTTAGGGCTACATTTAAATCAAAGACTAGCCAATCAAACACAGAAACCTATAAGTGATCGCAATATGTATGAATAATGTTTCATATGATACCCTAAATCAATTTAATTTTAAACATTTAATACAAGTTGGAGACGTAAAAGTAAATAGATGATTTTAACTATTCTGCGTAGTAAGTACATCTTAACTTAACAATCCACGACCTTCTAAATAATACAAGTGCTCGTGAAGAGAGACGATCACAGTCGTTTTCTTTGATTAGTAATATTTTGGGATAAACGGGTAGACGTTTTATACACATATCCCACTGTGGATAAAACGTAACAAGTGGACTGTGATTGAGCAATAAAATGAAGTAGACAACTTATAAATGTAACCGTGTTCACGAGATTTGCAAATATACATACTATACTATGTTACACTTGACTTACTTAATCAGCGAACAATAACCAGCTGTGCTACTTGGATGCAGATCCGTCGAAGGATCATTATAAACACGTAACAATACGAAACATTACATGGCTGCGTAATATTTTATAGCTGTATAAGTGTTTTTTCAACATAAATACTACGGAAAGTGTGTCAATTAGCTGCAAAACAGATTCAGTACCAACGTACACAAACTAGACAGACGCCTTTGCAATCCAATAGTCCACCGGGTAATAAATGTTTTGTTATTAACACGAAACTTGCTTGTGGCACGACAAAGTAATAGAATAAATTAAATAAATGGAAACAATTTCACAAATGGATATAAAAATTGCACAATACACTCTTTCCATCGGGTCGAATGTGGCGAAACGCTAACTTAACCATGTTGGACCTAATAAATTGAAAAACAGTGAAAGACTAGTAGTTCAGAATTCTGCGTCTCAAATCGAGAGTCTAGGGTTCGATAGCCTGGCACGTACCTATCGCAGTTATGTGCGCTATCAATATAAAATATCGCTCGCTTTGTGAATGGATCGCGAGGAAACCTGTGCATCTAAAAGTGTTCCATAATATTCTTTAAGTTATGTAATGTTTGTCTACCCGCATCTGGCTCTGGTTGAATGCAACCTTACGTCTGTCATCTGTCATTTGTCATCCGTTAGTCTGTGAACTTCAGGCGGAGTCCAGCGTCTAACAGTAGATGTACAAAATAGATTATAAGGAGATATTTACGCATGTATTGTCCTATCTCCATTTTATATGCGTATTGGTGGTGTTATTGTAATTCTATTAATAAAACACATCATAGTTAATCATTTCATACTATGTAACCCAGACAAGTTTATTGCTTTAGTAACACTATGACCGGACTAGAATAAATTACGACAAACAATAAATGCGTTAACTACACAAGGACAGAACATAATATTACATATAACAAACAAAATACGTTTAAAAAAAACGGAATTTGCCAACCCTGCTGTTATCTGTCAATCAGAAGTATAATATAAATACTTAGCGTCAAACGTAAGTGTTGCATATAATATGAAAGCGGAATGATAATTTGGTACACAAGTGAATATACATGGAACATGGCCAATAAAAGACGGTCGATCGACGTTATCCCGTTCAGCGGCTTTAAAATTCGAACGACAAAGATGACGTCATTTTTAAGCGGAAGAAGCGGAAGCTCGTACGTACACATTTTGTTTGAAGTCCAGCTCGCGTGCTTTCTGTATCTCGGTACAGAGGAAACCCAGCGTCTATGTTTAAAGTATGTGTTCAAATCGCTTTCGCGTACACGATCGTTGGAACTCCGTCATACTTACAGGTAGCGTGACGGGCGGGTGTGTGTGTGTGTGTGTGTGTGTAAGCATCGAAAGGTGTGTGTACATTAATACCAACATTGCCAACTGTTTATGTCACGATATTGTAGCCAACGATCATAATGAATTCATTATTATGGACCGAGTTCTTACTGTGAAAATATTTTTTTTTTGATCCCTTTTATTGTTCCAGTGTCGGGCGCGGGTTGGCATACTTCCACATACACACACACACACACACACAAAGCATTACGAAGTACTCATAAGTTTTTCTGGCGATGTTTTCCTTAATGAGTCACATGATAAGACACTATCAAAATAGTTTTTTTTTTTAAATAAATGCACAACGAAATCTGCTTTGTTATGTTAACAACAACAATTATCATGAAACATTAAAAAAAAACAATTGAAGAAAACAGAATAACTCATTATTATATGTGTGTCTAATATTTATGTTGTATACCAATTTCTTATTTAACTGAAGATCATGATCTGATGATTATATGACTATAAAAAAAAGACATCGTCAAACTATTTATTATACTTGGCTAAAATATATTGAATTTAAAGCTGATTAATAGAACTGCGTGTTATTTCCACAGTAAATTACCAAACTCAGTTCGTAACAACGAGCTCACAAATCCCGTTACACACTTTTTCTGGATGAGACCTTGAAACACAGTCAACACGCACACACCATATCAGTCCGCCATTTTTCTTTCCAATTCTCTCAAGGACACGCTATTAAGCAATTATATTATCCAGATTATCTTGACACAGACCTAATATACTAGAATAATCGACACATTTTAAATAAACTTATAATGTCAGTATATTGGTAACTATAACTATTAACTACTGCTAATAATGTCAGTATTTATTTATAAATTACTAAATTATCAATCATTTTGCGTGCAACTCCATGACCACATAAGTTAGTTACTCCTACATTTATGTTGATAAAGTCAAAACTCGTTCGGAGTACAATCATAATGTAAACAGAGAATTAAAACTTAAATATAACATACAGTAATAATTAAATTCGACGCGCGTGATTCAATCACGCCAAGTGAAATATGACTTTGGGTCGAATAAAGGGCGAGCAGAGTACATTCAATCCCCCCGGCACCTCTCTCGACCGTTCATTGCACATAACAATAATTACTATTATTCGTGTTTAAATCGCTGAATAAATGCAGATCTTGATAGCATAGATAGATGTAACGTGCGAAATTGATTAACTTTAGTAAAATGTTGGCTGCCTCGTTGGTCGGGCGGTTGCTAGCGCGACTGCCGATCGGGAGGTCCCGGGTTCGAATCCCGGCTCGGGTACTGATGGATTTTTCTAATTTAGAATTTCTAGCAGTGACTTGGAGTCTGGATGTGTGCCCGGTGCATGGCAATAGGCTCACC
>DWDX01003243.1:0-13477 GCA_018245675.1 Agara michaeli | reverse complement strand
GGCGGCGGGGAGGACGGCGGCGGCAGCCCGGGCCGCAAGCGCCGCAAGCAGGCCGCGCCGGCGCGCGCGCACCCTCCGCCGCTCGACCTCCACGCCAAGATGGCAGACATCTACAAGAGTGCGCTCGCCTTTGGGGAACTCGCCCTGCCCACCTTCGATCCCCTCGCCGCCTTCCGCCTCCTTCCGCGACACGACCCCCCGCGTATCTTCAATCCGGAGGCCTACTGCGATCTGTGCTGCAAGGAATTCTGCAACAAATATTTCCTCAAGACTCATCGGGCCAACAAGCACGGCATCTACGACGGAGAGCCGCAACCTCATCCGCCCGGCCTCCCGCAGCATCCGCAGCCGTCTCCGCCGCGGCGCGCCTCCGACGAGGAGTCGGGCGGCACGCCGCGGCGGTTGTCGCCCGACTCGGCGCGACGCGCACGCGACGCCGCCTTCCAGCCCGACGTGCTGCGGCGGCTCGGCGTCACGAACCCGGAAGCGTTCTGCGAAATCTGTTGCAAGGAGTACTGCAACAAATACTTCCTTCGCACCCATCGGGAGAGGCGCCACGGCGTTCCACCTTATCGTTCTCCCGTGGCGGACCACTCCCCGCCGTCCGCGACACCGCCGAACGCTCTGCCGCCGCCGATCACCCCACCGACCGACACGCCGCCGCGGTCCCTCTCTCTGCCACCTCCGTTCGACGGCGAGGAAACCGCGGAAGTGAAGAGAGAGCGAGACGACGATCGAGACGATTTCGAGGCGGCGCTGCGCGAGGGACAGACCAGCCCGCTCAATTTGATCATGGAGGAGCGCGGCGCGGCCTCTCCCGGATCCGCCAGCGAGGAGCTTAGGAAATTACAAACGATGATATCTCAGCTCAACGAGCTAGCGGCGGAGCGCCTCGCCGAGGAGCCCCCGGAGGCGCCGCGACCTCCCTCCACCTCACCGCCGCCGCAGGACGAGCGGCGTTCGGGTGGCGCCGGTTCGAGCTTCTGTGAAATCTGCAATAAGGAGCTTTGCAACAAGTACTTCATGCGCACTCACATGCAGCGCATGCACGGCATTTCGCTGGAGAGCGGGACCCAGCTGGGCGGGGTGACGTGCGACATCTGTCACAAGGAGTTGTGCAGCAAATATTTCTTGCGAGTGCATAAACATAACACGCACGGTATACCCGCTCCGCCGGCTCCCGCGACGACGGCGCCCGCCGAGCCCTGTCCGCTGTGCGCGCGACGCTTCCGCGGGCCGCGCGCCCTCCGCGCGCACCTCCTCGCCGAGCACGCGCCGCCCGCGCGCCCGCCCCCGCCGCCGCCGCAGCTGCCGCCGCGACCGCTCGACCTTCTCGCGCGCGACAAGCCGTACGCGTGCGCTTACTGCCCGTTCACCACCGACGTGCTCGCGTTCCTGTTTGCTCACGAGCGCGCGCACACGCAGCGACCCGAGGCCGAGGTCGAGGCGGAAGCGGAGGGCGGCGAGCCGAGCGAGGCGGGAGAGGCGGAAGGCGAAAGCGAGCCGGACGCGTACTCGTGCTCGCGGTGCGAGTTCCGCGCGGAGAGCTTCGCGGCGCTGGAGGCGCACGTGCGCGGCGCTCACGGCGGCGCGGGCGCGCTGCTGGCGGTGCCGCGCGCGCCGCGGGCTCCGCTCACCATGCAGCCGTTCGTGCTGGAGGAGGCGGGCGGCGCGCTGAGCCTGCTACCGGCGCTGGTGTTCCTGCCGGTGAGGCGCCGCGCCACGCGCCGCGCCACCGTCACGCTGACGCTGACGCCGGCCTAGCCGCGCCGGCCGCCGAGCGCGCCCGCGCCCGAGACCGCACCGCGCGGGCGCGCTCCGATCGCCGAACTCTACTGATTACATTTAACGCTGTGTGCCTTCGAGCGATCGCCGAGAGATATGAGACGTGATCGTTCCCGAGGAGCTGTCCGCGGCCGCCCGCCCGAGCGCCACACCGCGCGGCGGCCCCCGGCCTTTGTTTTGACAGAGTCTAACTTCGTATATTGAGAATTATATGACGGGTGATATATGAAACGTTACCGCTTATGAATCTGTTTATTTATTATCTCCTCGACGTTGGGTCGGTCCGAGACGAGTTTTTGAAACGTCGATTTCGATCGGGAGAAGAAATACACCCTAGGCGTAGTTTTATTGTTTAATGGATACGTATTTTACCTGTGAGTGCGTACTCACGTTAGCGTCGTAGTACCGGTGCGATGTTGATCACTGGCGCGCTGCACGCCGCCGCACGCTGCAGCACGCCGCAGCACGCCGCGGCACGCCGCGGCAACACGGCGCGGCGCCCCCGGCGCGACACGCGCGCCGCTCGCGGCGTAGGCGACAACCGCTCTACCTCACCTTAGGTTATTGTATAGGCTGTTATTGTATTCATATATTTTGGAGTTACATCGGAGTACAAAGCAACGCGGCCCTGCGCGGACGCAGCCCGCGCCGGCGCGCGTCGCCCGCTCGGAACTATTGTCTAGGAGTGACTTAAGCACAAAGATACGTACTATTGGGCAGTGATCAACATTAAACGTAATTTTAGTATTAAATCTGATTAGGTACGAGGGGGGAGGCTCGGTCAGGCGGGTTTTGTTGTGTAACACATCAATCATTACGGGTCATTGTTTCGGGGGACGAGGGCGCAGCTCCGTCCTACCCTTTAGTCGTTCGGCCGGGCTTTTAAACTTTTATATTTATTTGTATCGTAACCGATAACGAGCACGCGACCGCGGACGGCGGCCGTCTCGCGCATCTCTCGCGCGGTGGCCGACCACCGCGCGCTCCGAACTGCGGCTACCTCGAGCTACGAACGATGGACCACCCTCAATTGTTAAGTACAAATTTTATCATAAAGTTCTCTAGCGATGTAAACTTTAACAGCTAATCCGTCTCTAACTATATTGAAGAAGACTGAACCTCATAAAATATACAATAATAGGACGGCCGCGATGGGCGGAGATAGACGACCCGTGCATCCGAAAATAAGTTACCTTAATATAGATTAACGTGTGAACGTTTTAATTTGTTATAAAACAGAGTAATTTTGAATTGATATATCGTATTGTTGAGCCGAGAATTGTTGGACGATGCCCCGCTGCATCCGGTCGCGTGAGAGATGTAGGAGACAGATCGAGTGTCGACTAATATCGATATATATTTGATGATAACAGATTTATTTAATAATTAACTATTCGGTAGATCATTGTGGAGGTTAGCTTGTACAAACCATGCAGCTTCTAAAGAAAGTTCCTATGTATGTACGTAAGTTGTAATTTAATCTAACACTAGAGGTCGCGCGCGGAACGGCTCCGGGACGAGAAGACGGCTTCCTGATTGTAGTAATATAATTGTGGATCAGGGTAAAGCTGCGATAGTAATAATAACCGGGTGACATACCGAATAACTAACATTTCGGTTCCTAATATAGAATAACAGATTGGAACGTTGAAAAGGTGATCGGATATTGTTTACTTTGTGTATCTAAACGTGAAATGTTCCTAATTTAGTTCCTCATTTATAGTGGTGTATATTCGGAGAGATATTTGATTTAAAATTGGAATTCCAATTGTTTCTTAATTACGGTGAAGTTTCCTAGAGGTCGTTTCGATGGCTGAGCCGCGTTGTCCGTTGCGTTAGTCTTCCCGCAGCCAAACAGCAACCTCGATTCGGAGCCGAGCCGCGCGCGCGCGATACAACAAATTATATTAATAATGTTTTAAATGATAACAAAATTAATGAAAAAAAAAAAATTGTACGCGCGGTCCCGATCCATCCAACGGCGCGTCCTCCCTCGCCGAGGGGTGCGTTTACAATGTTAGAGGAGAACGCGGCATTTTTACTGTTTCGGAGGTCGGCCGGCTGGAACGGATCCGGACACTGAATGTAGTGAAATGTAACGTTGTGTTCGGGCCGCATTGTACCGCGAGTGGAGACATAGACCAATAGTTTTATAAATGTTAATGATAATAATAATTCGAGTACAAATGAATGATCCAACGGTGTCGTATCGGAGCTTGGTGATACATGAATACAGTACAAATTAATGTTAAGTGTAGTAATGATTACAGGAGGGACTACAGCTGATTATCTAGTATTAGATTCACTCGGGTACAATGCTCGTAAGCAGTTTCGTACAGTCGCACTTTTGTTCGCTCTTCTTTGTGTCTATGTCCGCTGGTGTTTTTACTGGTTAATGCACACTACAT
This sequence comes from Agara michaeli, assembly GCA_018245675.1. Classification (NCBI taxonomy): domain Eukaryota; kingdom Metazoa; phylum Arthropoda; class Insecta; order Lepidoptera; family Hesperiidae; genus Agara; species Agara michaeli. The sequence goes on along the minus strand of DWDX01003243.1, from coordinate 9,284 downwards.
TCCGATGTTTCTGTAACTGCGCGTGTGAGCGAATGGCATTGAATTGAAAGTTGCGTTCGAGTTTACATTTTTGTATTACGAACGAAGGGAATGTCAACACTTTCGCATCCTTCTGATTCAATGCCATATGACGTTGAATATTTTTTTTTTTACAACGCCGAGGCAAACAATTTTACAAAAAACGTTTTATATCTAAAATTTATTAAATAGTAATCACATATAAATATTTCTACCCGTGTATCCGATCGTTTTTACTTTTAATTCAAATACTATTTGGAAATTTAGAGAATTGTGAAATATAACTATTATTATTAATACCAAATAGATATTTGAATTGAAATTCGGAGCAGTTTTTAGCTAAATATGCCTATAAGAGTAATAAAATACGTAATTTTCTATAGAAATGATGATAAATGTAAAATGAATTGAGATTTAATGCATTATTATTTCTAGGCTCTATTTTATTTCGATGTAATGTTAGTTTTTGTTTTGACAGAAAAGAGGATAATGCACTTAAACAGATTTAGAATATACGATTCATTTTGGTCATATCATTTCTTAGCAGTGGTACTTTTATTTACAGTAATTGTATAATAGTATGTTATATATACAAATACGGTTTTGGTTAGTATAAATTGTACATTTTTTTTATTATATGTAAGATTTTCTAATGGCTGCCAAAGTTTGCTATTATATGAGATGTTAATTATTATAAAACGTTACTTCTTTGACAGTCACTCGAGAATCGATTTTATACACTTCGAAAAACATTCCCGAGATAATTTTAAGTTTTTAACGTATTCTAGTCTCATTCCTAATTATAATTTACATATTTTTTGTGCGACTGTATTATAAATGGTAATATTTTGTCGATTTATATGAAAACTGTGTTATTTCTAGTCAAATTATTTTTCTCATTTTACCGGCGTGGAAGTCAATTTATGTTATAGATTAAAAATATCGTCGATATAGCGGACGGTGTGTTGGAATTTCATCAGCCTGAATGTGAAAATATGTATGAATTAACTTATATGAAATTGACTTCCACGGTGCGTAAAATATTATTTAATAATAAATGAAGAGCATTATATTCTGGCTAAGGCGAGCCAAACTTTGCCACGGTTACAGTGCAACACTCGATACTAACATTTTTTCATAATGCCAGTCTTTTTCTGCCTGAAACCAATAATTTAGATAATCAATTTCATTTTCACATTAAGATTTTATTTTACATATTGATTAAACAATAAAAATATTGCCGTACTTAATACGACAAATAATTCTTTTATTTTACTATTTATTAAAGGCAACATGTGGAATTTGTACAGATAAAAAAAATATGTATACAAAAGCGCAAAGTATTGATGTTTTATTTTATTCAGAAAGCAACTAGTACATTTTATCGAAAGGAGAGAATTACATTGTCAACTTATTAAAAATTGTTACATTAAGTTTTACCACATTTTATATAATTTGTGACATTGTATATTAAAATAATCTGTACAATGCAAGAGTATTTTGACGTTGCGTTTTTTCTATACAGAGAGATATATGTATGTAGAATCATTTCGCGCGCTTTTGCATATACATATATTCAGCCAAATTGACATATAGAATATTAATTTTGAAATAATTTTTTAAAATTATCATTGAGGTACTTAAAAATCATATCATTTTACGTTATTATATAATTTTTAGATTCATGATGTTCACGTTTCTTTTCAATGATTTCCAAAAACTGGTACACAGTACGGATAATAAAATAAATTAAATACCATAGAGAATACTAAGTTGATACCGCCAAATCGATAAGCTATACACAAATCCGATTATTTCTTGGTTTTCAGCGGTGATGACTTTAGAAAGCCAAGACAAAGAACGTAGAAATCTGTTATTCCTAAATTAAGTACATAGCAAAATTTTTTTGTTTGCAAATTAATATTTTTTAATTCATGTGTCATCAAGGGCTGAGGACGAACATTTACAATGAAACAAATTGTATTGTTTGTTGTGGTGTCGAGTGTTGCTCAGTATCATGCGGTCGGTATATGTTCCTAGATCCGTCTGGTATGTATTTGTTTTCCATTAATTACTACGAAGCATTTCTACCATATTCAATAAATTAAATATACAATTAGTTTTGCGTTTTCCTTATTTCTCCCTTCATTCATGTTTATGACGTGTGCTTTTAAGGTTTGAAAGTCAATAATAATTCATACCTAATAAAAAAATAAATTGTAAATATAATTTAATTGCAATTTTAAACTTAACGAAATATGAACAAAGATTTACCTGGCTTGGAATGAAAGATATTTAATGTGTAATGTTTGAATCTATTGAATCTGTATTATTTTCCGAACGTAACGCCGCGATGATCCGCGACGGGCGGGTTAAGTAGACACCATGTTGACATCGTGACGGAGTTAACCCTCGTGTCGCTGCCAATGTTTTGCCATTATTTTTTTTAACTTTCATGCCATTTTTCAACAATTTCCTCTCCTCTACCCTAAACTTGCCCGACAGATGCCCATACAATGTCACCCTTCGTTTTAAATGGGTGTCGCTTATTTAATAAAAAAAGGGAATTTTTGTCGAAAAAATTTGTTGAATGTTGTTTTTTTTTATTAATCTAAAGCCGACAGTTGACGCGGACATAATCTTTAATTAAGACCATTTTGGCGCGAACTTTGTAGTTGGCGGGGTCGTGATTGTAACACGTGATTTATTTATTTATTTATAATTTTATAGAATCATAGAGTTTTAACTGTTTCTTTTTTTAAATTTTTTCGTTAAATTTTCGTAGCGCTTCGAGTCTGTAACAAAATAGATATGTAACACTCAGTGTTCTCTGCTTACCCCGTAAGGTACCTTGCGTGACAGCATAGTATTTATAGTGTAGAACATTCGTCAGATATGCTGTCAGAGAACCTATTGATTTTATTTGACTAAGTTGTGAAAAGTGCTGTTTACTTACACGTGGAATTCAATAATGTGAGATTATACCTAGCGGAAACAGAAAAGGCGGTCTTAATAGCAATCTCAAGCAATATTGTAATGAGTTGTGATCTTACATATACTTACGAATTACATTAATGTCGTCATATTCTGGACTCTACCGGGACCTAATGAACGGTGAAGACTGCGCGCGTCGATAATTCGAATTCATTAGCTATTCCCAATTACTCCCCGTAACTCCGTTTAATTAGTTTATAGCACAAGCGAAACTGCAACAGGAAATAATTTAATGTAGGTACGTACTAAAGGAAAACGAAGTGAGGAAGTCGGCAGGATATCTGAAGGAAAACGTCGAAGTTAACGTTTAAGTTTTCATAATGCGTAGTTTAGACGCAGATATCCAAATTATATACACCTACGTAATATAAGCCGCGACTGCAACATTTTTCAAGTCCCGCCGTTGGGAGCGAGTTTCTCCAGCAAACGGTTGGACCATACTTGAAAAAAACGGACTAATATAACTAACCGTTCTATTTCGATAATCTTGTTACCAATATGTCCTAACCGATTAAAATCCTCATTACAAGTCCCATTCCAGTTCTATTACGGGTTCGTTACCACCCGGTGGTGATGGCCATTTCTGTCTACTGTCTGCTTATATGCTTCTCTTCACATAAAAGAACATAAGCAGTAACAAGCAATCAGTTTTAAAATAGTCTGGGCGGCAGTAATTCTTCAAGAGCAGTATTCCTGGCTGTGGAAAAGTGGCTTGTGTAGCCACTTTTCAAAAGCAAAGACAAAAAGACTACACGTTATTGTTAGAGCAATCCGTTTTTTACCGTTAAAACCGTATATAATGTCGGCTAACGTTTTATTTTTATTTGCGTGGTTTGATCAAATACGTGCTGGCTGATTTCATAATGGAGATTAAGGAGAGCTCTAAAATGCAAATTACTTTGGAAGGTGTGAAGTGTCAAGATACAGAACAGACGACCAAACGTAGGATACAGGACGCTACGTCGGACTATACTGTTTCGACCGGTACATTCCTCTGGAGATCCCGGAGCTTTCAAATGCGTTGAGTGGCCACCAAAAGAGGTTATGGTAAATAAATATCCCTACATAACCCTACCATCATCTGTAAAACTTAGGGTATCTTAGGTAGATGTGAAACCGTAACCAAAAAAGGCTATATCGTTCGTAATGCGGGTGAAAATTGTCTGTTAAAGAATGAGTCAGTGGATGAGGTGGTCGTGTAGTGTTGCCATGTTTACGAGGCATGCTTGTACGTTAGTATGCGGTGTAAGCACAGATAACAAATTTGATATAACGCCAGCAATATAGTAAACAAGTGAGTAACGCCGGCGTCATTCGCTCCAATTGTTGGAAATGTAATTGTCTCGGAGATTATTGTATTTATTACAAATGATGACGTATTTTAAAGCGAATTCATTATAACGTCAATTGAAATGAAATGAAAATTTAAATTTACATTTACTCTTACGTATTTTAAAATATTCAGTAATTTTTGAACATACCGTGAGGAAATCTAATGTTAATTAACAGTTAAACAATTTAAAATATATAATCTGGACTTTCTGGACTAATGTTCCGAGCAGTCCTATTCGTAAAGTCCTCATGCTAGTAAACACTAACCAAGTAGTATTGTTATTAACATCTTTTATTAATGAAAATTCTATTGCTTGTTCGTTTGCTACTCTCTTCATATGAAAAACACAGTTTACAAAAACAAATTACTGATATGTTTTTGTTAAAAGTTCAATTTTATAAAGACTGATGCGGCAATGGTATTTAATGCCTTAATCGGTAATTATAATTGTAACTGCAAAGTGACTTAGTTATTACGAGTTATTTACCTCAAACGTTTGATATCATTGACGTGCATAGCCATATTTGAAAGGAGTATAAATGATCTAGTAACTTCCTGCGCTCTTTAAATTAACTGTTTAAAAGAGCAGGCATGAGTTGTTCAGTTTATGCAACTTCAAGAATCCAGCCAGATGTAGTCGAAATTGCCGTGCCTTTAAGAGAAGGTCTGCCGACTATTTTCCCCTGATGGGCATAGCTTAAGGGAGGTAACATTGGGTTTCTACGTATATCCCGGATCTGGTAAGCGCTGAGTGGCAGTCGAGGGCGTTTGGATGCGATAAATCCTCTATGGCTTACCTTCACAGGCACAGACACAGAAATATGACTGACATATCTTATTAAGATTCTTCCCCCTAGTACCATAAAAAGGGATGAGAAGTACTTTATTACACTCGCGATCTATTGCTATAAGTCTTTCATTTCAGTGACGATTACAATTTTGTTTATTAATTAATTTTAGTTTTCCGGATCAAGTCTGTCGTGACCGCGATGCGACCTTCAGCGTAGATCCCCAACTGCTGCAGGTAAAAATACCATAAGACTCGTAGCTAAATGAAAATACGTGGCTTCCTTTTTTTAATATAAAAATAACTGCAATAAAACGAACAATAAGCAATCAATCACAAAATAATTTTGTGTTCTTGACATTTTCGCTTTAACATTATTATACAGTAACAAAATGTTTTTTGCAATCGCGAAATTACCTAAAAAAGCAAATCCGTTACGAGATTATCAAAAAAAAGTCTTAAATCATTTTCTAAAAAAGCTATTGTTCGATTTTTAAACCCTTGCTTTTCCAACGCGTGACAGACGCGCGCCACGGTTTGATTCCCATAAAAAAAACGTACAAAAAAAACATTAATTCACTAAATACACCCAGTGACCTACATACACTTAAACCCCGCGCTATTTTCCAGAAATCTGTAAAAACACCCCATTATTACGTTTTTTTGACGCGATCGCGTAATCGAATTCAATCCTTTGGAAAAAGGGTTCTATAAAATGGCCGATATTAAGTTTTTTTTCGCGCCGCGAATAGTGCGACATGGAGCTGTCATTGTTGCCGCCGAAAATTATACGTTCTGTCAAAATTTCGCGCCATTTACCTCGCGGACATCTGCCGGCGGGAAAAAAAAAATTAAGCACAATGCAAATAGGGGTGGCTCGCAGGACATTAATTTTTAAGGGGAAATCGCCGTTTTGTGTAAAAGAGAAAAATGCATTTAAAGTATAACGAACGAGATGTCCCCTTATTTTAATATTAATGTCCGAAACGCAGATTTTGAGCGACTATGTGCGGAACGTTAATGTAAATTATATTCACAATCGCCTGACAACGAACGTTCCCGTTTTGCATTTTACTAGATTTGATTTTTATTATATCTTGTTCCGGCCATTATTTCCGATCGTTACAATGAAATAGCCATTAATTTTGTTTTTGCAAAAATGCGTCTACAGTCTAACGAATATTTGTTTACTGCAGTTAAATGTATGAAATGTTCTGGACGAAGTCCAAATACCAATTTACAGCGGTTACCATTACCATTAATTTTAGAAAGGACTCTTCTAGTAATAGTAATTACAATTAATTTTTACGACCGTTGCTATGCTAAGGGCAAGTTAGGTCACAACCGCTTAACCTCCTCAGAGGCCTGTAAGGCGCGTGTAAAAACATCCGATAAAGGTTAGCCATAATCCATATATCCACCTATTTTGTACTGGAGCAACGTGCGGGCTAACATACTCCAAGTGGAACATTCGGGAAAATATTTTTTTTTATTTCGGAAATCAAGGCCATCCACATGAAACACGACAGAGACGAAAACAAAAGTGGTATAATCAAAACCATCACACATCATAGTACATGTAGTCCATAAGGAGAGTCGCAGCCAGCAGTAAAGCCTTTTCCTCCACCGACATATCCCGTTCGAACGCCACACCGAACCTGAAAGCAATATTATTTTTACACCGGCCACACACTGTCATTATCCACCACATACAGCAAATCTTTATTGGTGAACATGTTTTTTTTAAATAAAAATTCGTGCTGTCAAAGAAGTTTGACAGTTAAAGGATTTATTTAATCAAGTACACAGATACGTTATATTAACGCGCTCGAATTGTTCGCTGGTTCGCTGGCTGGCTGATATACAATAATATAAAAATAATAGCTATTCTGACTATACCAAAATAGTACAGATATTATTAATTTATTCGCGGTTAAAAAGACAAACAGATATATAATATGAAAGCAGAAGCATGGATGGCAACACTTAAAGATAAAAGATATTATTAAAAAAGAATAAGACGGAGAAAAGAAGAAAGAGTAGGACGCATTACCTATCAGTGACTGGGGCGAAGAACAACGCGTGCAGGAGCCCCTGCCAGCGCTTGCAGGTGCTGCCCACCTGACGGCCGTCCGCCCTCACGATGTGGAACTGTACGTCTCGGAAGCAGCTGATAGTCACACGGGGACCTGAGCGAGATAGATGTCTGCATCTCTTCACAGTATAAAACAGTCGTTTCCCGCGGGCTGTCGGTTAGATATTTCAGACAACGCAACTAATTTTAATGCGGTTTTCATTAATAGACAGAGTGATGAAGAGGAAGGTTCAGTGTTCAGTGAACGTGACTGATCCGAACGTATATCAACATAGAGGGAAAAAACAGACCCTTAATCCAGAACACGTGTTCGCCGTCCTCCCGCCTGACTATGTAGATGGGTCTGACCGGCGCCCACTGCTGCTCGACGGTCCCTATCCTGGTGCCGGGCGGCGAGAACACCTCGAGCCGCTGCAGCTGGCACGGCATCACGCGCGCCGTGCACGCGTACGGCCGATCGATCCTCATCACCTCGGCGCCCGAGCTGTTGCTCACGCGCAGCTGCAGCGGCCGCAGACCGTAGCAGAAGTAGCCCACCCACCAGCTGGAAACACCGACCCAAAATAACGCCAGCATTTCTGTTGTACTTAAAACAAGTATAACAAATCGAATGCGCGTAAAAAGCAGCAAAACTTTTAATAGTTATCTGGAAGAAATCATTAGCGACATTTCGTGCTCCGCGGTGTTACCCGCGTAAATCCCGATAGCCGTGAGAAAATCGGGATAAAAAGTAGCATATGCGTAGCCCTAAAACTATATTCCAGTGAAATTCCCATTAAAATCGGTTCAGCCGTACCCGAGATTAGCCCCGACAAACAGTAAGACAGACCGAAATTTAAAAAAGTTTGTTTGTATTTTAGTATCGTGTAAATAACTATAAACAATTGAGACACAGTTCAATCTTATTTATATGTACAGATAGATATAGGTAAGACCGCTAATTGTATTATCATACTCTGTCTTTTGAATTTATTTTCATGGTGTACAATGAAGTATACGTACATAACATCACGCCTGTAATTCCCTAAGGGGTAGGCAGAGAAGTGTAGTACACCCCCACATTTCACCAGTAAGTAAGTAAACGTAAGTTTAAGTCCCACAATTGAATAGGTGGTGAGCCACAATGAAGTATAATTTATTATTATTATTATAAGAAGAAGTCACCTGTTTTCTTCCTCCACGGAGTACAGCAGGTTCTGGTCGGGCGTTCGCACGAAGTAGCGGTTCTTTTTCCCGCGCAGGAAGAGCACGCTTTTGACGCGTAGTCGCTTTGTAATCAGCAGCCGGTCCACGGGCGTGAGGTCGTCCAAAACGTTCGCCGGTTCGACCGCCTGATGAAGTAAGCGCGTCATTTTGTTCGGACCAGGTTTGTTCAGAAAATAATTTGTTGTTTTTTGATACAATCCTCTAACGGTCATAGCGAGTTATGTAATTTTTGGAAATCAAACATTAGTAGAGACAGATGCGTGATGCGTTTGAACTAACGCCGAAAGTCTAAACCACTAAGCTACTACCCGTCCAGGTGGCGAAACTTATAGCTATTGTGAGCCAAGTGCGGTATTGCTTCGAAAGAATCCTAATCTCCAACAGGATTGTCTAACCTTAATGTGGATATTACCTGGACTTCAGGACGCTCATGCTCGAGTAAGGAGTCTTTGATGACGTCAGTGTAAGCCTCCTGCGGCGGCAGCGGTATGGGCGTGGCCTGCATCATGTTCGCGGCGCATAGGGAATTTATTTCAACAAACCGAATGACACAAATTGCTCCACCGTCATCAACGTTGACTTGACTCTGACTGGTGTCAGTCTGTCAGGAGGATTTTTCTTTTTAAAACTTATGGCGTCTAACATTCGCGTAAGCGAGTTATGCTCGGTTTGTTTGTAAGTTTGATAAATCAATATTGATGGTTGTAAATAAAGAAAAGAAAGAAAACATTTACTTGGCCCAGATTCTGACTTGAAGACTATAATAATAATGAAACAAAAACATTGAATGTAAACATAGGTACAGTAAGTTGACAAAAAGCGGGCGCCCTCAGCCTATACTGCGAGGGACC
>DWDX01003242.1:0-13459 GCA_018245675.1 Agara michaeli | reverse complement strand
CCCCCCTTCCCCCACCCGCCCCTCTCCCGATCTCCCCTTTGTCATAAAAAATAAGCAAAAAAAAGCCCCCCCCCCCCCCCCCCCCTTCAGTGCTTACGTAATATTTGAACGATCCCATAGTAGGTATAACATGTCACTGAGGATCAAAGCTTACATATCTAATTCATCTCTGGCTTGTGAAATACAAGGAGAGAAGCTTCAGTATTTATCATTAATATTAAACATTTCAAATTATCGTATATGGACATTTTAAGCTACTTTACGTATTCGAAAAATTTCATATGGGATGTTAAAAAATTACGAACGCTTTCCGAACGATTTCGATAGTGGTGCAGGCTAGCCCCGGATGTTATTAAATTGTCTCATTTCTATTACAGGTAAGTTTTATTACTGGCTTATGGTCGTTATAGGCGGTAAGGGTAGCAGGTGCTGGTAATGGCTTCGGGCAACGCCGTAAATAGTCACGTCTACGTGGTCACCTAGACGTAAATATGTGAGTGAATATTATACATTGTTAACGTAGCAACAAAAAAAACACTATATACATTTTTTTTAAAGATTAAGTATTATATAGTATGTTTATCAACTGTCCGGTTATCAGGAGGGCATTGAATAGCCTAATGCAGAATCAGGTAGCCGTGTGTGGAATTGTCTCCAGTTATTTAAAAAAACATTATTCCTATTTCAAGAGCATCAAGTTGTCATGGTAAATACAGCTCTAACTAAAATGCCCGCACATTTTATACTTCAAAACATATAAAAATATGACCACATATATCTGTTTCTTTCATAATTGGAGTAGATTCAGATAGTAGGCGCCCATGTCAATAGCAGTCACACTACAGAGTCCCATAACCAGGAATATCAATGCATAGAATATAATATGTTGATATGTTCATGAAGGCAATAATTATAATGGCTCGTTATGCTAAGAAATTTGTATCAAGCGGTTAGAATTAAACATACATATATAGACATTGTGCAGATTAATTAAAACAATTAACTATTTAACACCGATACGTCTGCGTCCAAACCATTATCTTAACATTGGTAATGCAGTAATTTACGTACATACATACATACATACATTCCGCCACGCCAGGTCGCTAACGGGATAGGCAGAAAGCACCGAGTGCCAAACATCTCTGTCCTTGCAAACCTGACGCGCCTCATCTGCATTCAACGCTCTCTTCATGCATGCATCTGAAACAGATTATCGTTTCTCAAACGCAAATAATGGGATTCAACAGTGAAATTATATTGCACGCAATGCAGCAGACTCCATCTCGCGAAAAGTTAAGTAAGTAACTTGGCAAGTCTACCCGCAATCGCAATCAATGCCGATTTGAGAAACTGTTCCGTTCAAACTTCGGTGTGTTTCAGTTAGCAGTTTACGGCTAACAGTTAAAGCTTCGGCATGATTTTCGATTTAGGGCCCTCTATAAAGAAGCAACAAAGGCGATTTCAGCTTCGCACCACGAACGGCCAATGTCTCAGTTCGCGTGAATGCGTCGTATTTCTCAAAATCCTTTAATAACGGTTATTCTATCCAGGCAGTTTTCAATTCTGTGTGCAGGTTTTATGAGTTACGAGTATGTTATTCAATTGCTTTATTCCTATTTATCCCTCTATTTCAGTTGGATTCTAACTAAGTTACACTTAAAACATCGTAATAGAACAAATTTTTAAAAAGCTTTTTGAGTACCGGCCCTTTATATTGATCAATTATCTTTCATATTACCAAAGTTATTGGTAATAAATTCAATTATGTACGTAACAAAACAAAATGGAACCGTAACTTTCTGTTAAATCACTTACTTCGACCATATCTATGGCAGCAAATAAACATGGACTCATACTAATATATATTAATACTCGTAGTAATTAAACCAATGGGTGCTATTATAAAGAAATAAATATTTTTATTTACCACTCGTAAATATAAAGCTAGCAGCGTGTACGAGGAATGTTAGTTTCAATGTATATTATCTGCTCTCTCGAAAACGTCGAGTGCGACTCGATCACAATTTAAAAATCGTAATATGGATTTATATTAGCGAATGTATAAAACAAGGTCGTGGCGTAGTAATTTGTGAAAACATCTCGTGTGTTACATTTTCCCTGCAGCGAGAGCACTCTGGCAAAAAACCTCATCGAACATAACTTTTATTCAGGTAAAAAAATTATAAAGCGCAAACGTCGGATTTACTTGACGTTTTGATGGATTAATATAAAGAGCACGTGTTAAGTTATGAACTGTACAAAATGTAGCCGAACTCCGAGGAAATGTGAATATAATACGTGTACAAATGGCAAACATAACATTTGGGAGATGGTAGAACCTGTATACGTTTCGCCCGGGGAAGCACCACCGCCACACCTATTTCTGCCGTGAAGCAATTGTTCTTACAATTTGTGTTTCGGTTTGAAGGGTGTGGATGCCGGTCCACATGTATACCAGAGGCGACCATGTCAGTCATCCAGCGTAGTGACGCATCTGTGACAGACCTCTGATAGGGCGGATAACAAATACTAACTGCACTTACACTAACAAATACTAACTGGACTAATTTTACTAACAGTCCCATCCCTGCAGTCCTAACGAATACTCACCAAGTAATTCCTATTAACACCTATTAGCTTTATTCACACTAACAGTCTCATCCTTAGAGTCCTATCAGAGGTCGGTTGCAGCTGTCCCATGGTCGGGAGCAGTCACTCGTGACTGCTGCCAGCTCGTTCGTTATTCTCCAAACATTAAAAAAAATCACAAATAGACGTTTGTAATGACAATATTATAATCAATAGAGCATTAAAACGTAATTTACTTATACTATTTAAAAGTAGGTACCTACTAGCGATAAAGATTAGTGTCCAACTCACCAAACGAAAATTTACTGCGTTGTCCTGAAGTCCTCCGTCATAATTAAACTATTATTTTCGGGATCATCCAGTCATTTGAAACCTGTAATTGTTTATGAAATCTAACATGAGGGGTAACCGTTCTAATGTTCAACCGCTGTTATTTAATTCTACGTCAAATGAACTGCTATTATTAAATCAGTTTTTATCTGAGGTTTTGTTCTCGCTAGACTATACATTGACCTTGATATCTTATGGATACATCAAATACCAATGTAACGGTATAAAGGTATAAGGGTATCAGAATATAAACATATATTTTTAAAGTGAAGTAGCAATAAGTTGTTAAAATATTGGCATACATATTTTCCTATGCTTCAAATATTACGTAGCACCTATTTAATGTTTGGGTTCACCCGCAACCTTAAGGAGGCCATAGTTACGAGTATATGAAATGCGAGTAGTATAAATTGATGATATATACACAAGCATTAGGTACATAAACGTTTCTATATATTACAGTGTAATTTTGTTTTTAATTGGACGTTCATCCAATGTTTCCGCCACTTAAGTGAAATGGATCCGGGTAGATAGTTAACATAAATGGGATATGTAAATACGAATACACATCAACCATTAGATAATGCTCGTAATAATTAGTCTCAAGAGAACAAATCTAATCACACGCTGTTGACGTCTCAGAGGTATTTGAGCGGGTCCCTAATGGAACATTTTAATTGGTGTCTGATTACCGTTGAGATCTCGAGAAAGTCGCTCTGCAGTATTAAAATTAGACAGACAAGATGCGTACCTAATTTTAATGATATTCACTCTTATTATTTATGAGACTCTATAAATATTTAAATAGTCGCTCAAAGTAAAATTCGCTTAACTTCGCGTCATTTATTAATGGAAATAACATTACTACGGTACAATGAGTTTTGAAAAGTATTTTTTTTTTAAATAATCTTAATAAGTTTGACAGGCCTCGTGGTCGAGTGGTTATATACCATGACTGCAAAACAGGAAGTCGTGGGTTCCATTCCGCCCGGGCCAACATTTGTGATTTGGGATACATAAATCTCTTTTAAACTATCGCCTACCCTCTTGGATGGTCGGTATTATGCTAACTATAGTTACTTTACTTTTGTCTGGTGACTTTATACATGCCACATTATAACAGCTGTAGCTAAGGACATGAAGGTCAGTTTAGAATCTCCGTATTTACACTTTGATAAGATTAATATTCCACTTAAGGATAGTATCGCACGATTTACTACCCTTGAGAACTAAATTCTCACACGATTCAATATATTGTATTTGATGCCTATGATTAAAGGTATCGAATAAAGTCGATACTAAACAAGGATACTGTAAATGAACACTTGACCCAACGGATACAGAAAAATAGTTGTGTAACTTATTATTGTCAATATTTTCGCATGTCTACAAAAACATCTACGATATTATAAATAAATAAAAACATAAGCTCAACGAAAAATGAGTCGGCCAGTAGATTCGGATTGGTCGTCTTTTGAAAGGTTACTATGGACTTTTGATGTGAAGGTAAACTATGAAGCAATCAACGAGCTATGTACAGTATACGTATATCAACATTTTTATTCTCGTGATTTTGTAATAGTGTTTTGTATAGTGACAATTTAACTAAATACAATACAATATTACCATAATCTTTTTAGAAAAAAGAGCAATAGGTTTACATAATATAATTATAGTCAACGTAAGTATTATAGTATTATAGTCAACGTAATAACATAATAATAATTATAGTCAACGTGTGGTTACAGATCTTGCTCATGTCTTTTATTTAGTTTCTGTCTTAGTTTTATGAATTAATCAATACTTATACGACGTTATACATATTAAATTATTGTAAGCTGTGTTTTTTTACGTCGGATACGAAATTAATATTTTTATAATCCCACTAAAATAACTATTAGTAGGTATTACGCCTCCGAAATGTAGGGGTTAAATAAATGCTAATAGGGAATTCTTTTTTTTTGTTTTGTGAGTGCCTAATATAAAATTTTGTTGGTCGGTTCAATATATTATGACTAATAGATTTAGCAATAAAATTAGAAGCCACCAGATTCACTGTGAATCATATATTTTAATGGTTATTCATTTTGACTGAATCGGTCGATGGCAATCACTTGGAAGACTATTTTTACGGCCTGTACCGGATGCGCCATAAAGCGTGGCATAAAATCAGTAAGCCTCCCGGGAACAAATATAAAAGTAAATAACACTTAGATTGGAGATTTGGACGTAGTATTGGTTATGTCTTGTTATCCCGCGAATAGGCTCATATGATTGAATCTGTATCCTTTATCGCCATGTTAAAATGTTATTTTATAGATAGACGTTTTGTGTAATATATACATACAATACTTATAGGACTTAAAATACTGAAAGCCTTATCACAAATTTATTGTCAAGTTGTTTGATACTTTGTACGCTAATTAACCAGCGTACATCATATAATGTTCTATTACTTGAGCATTATATTTAAAAGCTGTTTTTGTGTTTATACGTTTAAAAATCAAGTGGTTTCTAAACATTAAATGATTACTGCATGAAACAAGATCTCTTTGTGGCGTCGGCAGCCTGTAAATATCTGTGTTTTCGTAGTCATTGACATTCACGGCGTCGCTTAATGGTTCGTTAATTCGAAGTTCGCGAAACATTTTAATTGTTTCAATAAATAGCTGCCCATTTTATTGTTTTAACGCAAACTTCCATTGAAATGACAGCAAGAAGTCTCGTTTGATCTCGTGTCACGGACATGTGATACGTGTCTGTCTTGTAGTAGGTCGGCAAACTATCAAGTCACACTTTGGTATATTGCGAACACATTACCAGCTCGGGCGTTTTGGGAACGCGTCGGAGGCTTAGATAAAGTCACCGTACGGATCGCCTTGTACTACCTACCTACCTACATCAATCACTCTGACATGACTCCAGGTTGTTCGTCCAAATGGATTATTGGAAGTAGAAGCCACGCCCGAGGTGAGTCTCAGATTTGCGTCGCGTCACCTATGTGTACACATTATTTGGGAAAGTGATGCGGTGACACGACCAACTTTTGTTAGGGAAATTTTTACAGGTGTTTTTTTCAAGCGGCACGTTTGGATAAGATAAGTAACGATGCTTGTAAAAGTAAGTTTGTAAGTCGTCTTTTTGCGCGATTTAAAAAATAGCTAACGCTTAGAATGGGGAATTGCGCGTGAATACATTTTATGTAGTAATATCATTACGGTTAGTTTCGAATTAGATTGACAGGTATACTTAAATATACAAGAAAGTTTTCGATGTTCTTATTTAAATTTGGAACAGCTATTTATAGGTTATACCTAAATGAAACAAAGATAGAATTGAAAGTATTTACTGTTCATTATTAATGTATTAATGTGATTTTTTGCTTATATGTGATTTGCAAAGACAACGTATGCTTTATAAAATTGTGCAATATTTAGGTACATGCATAAAGGCAAATTAACTTTCCTGCAAGTTACGTTACCTCCAACTGGTATTAACGAGTACTTTAATAGCATGTTTGTTTCTGCGGGAATACGGTGCAAGCTACTGGTAAGTGCAAGCCACGTATTAAGGGCGAAGTAAAATTGATACGTAGGCGTTGCTCACTTAATTGGCACACTTGTCGCTAAGTAACTATATCGTGCTATTACAGCAATATACCGACGTCATTCTGCTGCCTCACGGTGTATAAGCGAATTAACAAACTTTATGGCAAAACTTAAGTTTGTCATGTTTTGAATATTTTAATGGCTTATACGTCACCTAATTTAATTCCTGTGGATTTCAGTCACATTGGAATTTAAACCAAACCAAGTTGTGGTAGAATTACTGTAGTGAATACTTTTTCTTAATGCGTCATCAACATTTAGTACATCTCGGCTATACTAGCTGTTTAGGCAATATTGACAGTCTACAGAGTTACTGTCATCTAAGTTATTATTATTTCCGCGGCCGCGTGAAATATTGACTCAATCTTAGTGTGTAGGGCATTATACTACACGCTTTTTGGCACTGGTCATGGTCAATTGACTTGCCAAGCAAGTATGCGCGTGTGTCTAGATAAACTAAAGCATATTGTTATTGCACCCGACGGCCATTGCTTGTCAAAATTGTATTAAATTTATATATACTCGCATTTAATACATAAATACCAGTATATATAAATTTCATAGGCGTGTAATTTGTAGGTAGATATCAAGTGTCCAATTTTTATAATTTGATTTGACTCTTGCTAAGTAATATTTAATGTTCACTTTCTTAATTTCGGTATATTATCTGTTTTTTTTTATATATCATATGTATCATATAAAAGTTATGGGACTGATAGTGATCGTAGTCTTCATGAAGCCATAGTTTATTTGTATATAACGTTACTTGACGTTACAATGTTGACGCATTGCGTAGAAATGTAATATAACAGACCTAAACTTATCTTATAAGCAAAATCGACAGAAATTGAGTGATCTAATTTGGAGATTCCTATGATTTGAAGTTTCTAACTTGTTATTTGAATCCAATTTTAAAAAGAAAATAAAAATGTGGCAGCTACCTGTCCGCTTGGCTAGCTAGTTTGTTTCTATCACATTTATTTTGATATTGAAGGTAATGAAAAACCCGGATAGGAATAGAATGAACACTAATGAGTTTTGGATATCGCAACGTTTTACATTACTTGTCTCTTGTTAAATATCTCACTAAGGGAGTCAATTATTTATTAGGTATTAACGAGTAATATAAACTTAGTACCATACTAGCGTAATCTATTATTTATAGGGCGGCATATATTAAAATACCTATTAAGTTAATAAACACTATTCGATATTTGAATATCAAGCATTCGGTTCCGCTTGATATTAATAGCTTGATAATATTTGGAATAAATGTATGATCCAGGATTTTATGCCTTATTGTTAGGAAATATTTAGCACAGCTCTTTTATACGACAATTTTGTCTCAATTTATATCAAACTACGCTTCAAAGAGTATAGAAACTTAACGGAATTAGTAAACAAGAGCATACTTCCATATAGATTACCATCCCTTATTTGCCATCTCTAAAGACTATGTCAAGATTATTAGAACATGAGCGTCTTCATTGAAATCCAAATGTTATATAAAAAAATCTTTATTATTAAATATATTGGAGTTCCATACATGTAGGTAAATTTCCTCCCTTTGCGTCTCCTCCAGTTGGCTTGATTTTGTAATAACGATGAAACAGATGGCCCTTTATTTTCAATATTCACATGTCAAAAATCGTTTTAATTTTATCCCTTATTTGAAATCCTTAAGGATCGATTTACAAAAAATGATGAAACACGGTTTTTTTTCTAACCAACGGGCGAAATATGATTTTAAGTCTTAACAGACGTGTGCCTAAGTTCTACAGAAGCTTACATACCTTTTCAAAACTGTTAAGGAATATCCTGTGGACAACTTTGTTGTTATATTTACTGAATTATATCAGAGATTGTAAATACAGTTTGTTTTTCCGACTCCAGAAGTATCAAATAAGAATTCTATTCGTCCTTTTCATCGTCTTCGGGATTGAATACCAAGAAATACATTTTTGTCTGTCGCCCACACTATGACAAAGTCAGCGGTCAGAATATCCTGTTACATATTTATGTATAGATAGAGATTGCCCATGCTATTAATAGATATATTGCTGACTTTATTTTATAATCTAATTTGTATGGCTTATACTTAATGACGTGGTAAATTCCGTTTCCTGCATTAAAACGCACTAGTATGAATTTCTATCAGCTCGTAACACCAACCCTAAAACCGTCTCGAACTCTCGACCTTTTCAAACACGAACATGTGCAGCCTATATCACAAATTTCGCATAATTTGGGTCGGTTATTCCAGCATTATATAGATTGTAAATATGATGGAAACTAAGTATATAGCGCGTGTAAAGCTAGGGATTATAAACAAGCTGTAATCGCCTAACTTTGAACATGAAATTTGACGGAAATGCTCTTTATGACAGTCGTAAAGTCGTACGTGTTTGACGAATCTTTTCATACATACATGTGTCGTGTAAATCATGCAAGAAATTTCAAAGAATTCGTGTTTTCTTTGAAACACTTCTTGAGAAATGAGCTGTCGTTACTTTGTTCGCATATCAGTAAGTTTTTTATTTATTTATTAGAAGATAATGTATTTATTGAAAAATAAATCATGCATACTTTTCGAAAAATCTATTTTTATACGTGATGCAGAAGAAATGTGATACAAATATTGTAATATAATTCAATTAAAGTTTTTGTCGTACTTAAATAAAAAAATATGCATCAATTAGGTAAATACAAAAATATATAGATAATTAAAGGTTCATGAAATTTTGTAAAACTGAAAATATAATTAATTTTAAGGTCAAAGTGCTCACGACTTACTAGGATTGGATTTGGAAAATATTAGTCATTTTTATAAGGTTAAAATATATATTTGTTAAGTAAATAAAACTGTAAACTCTTTGAAAATAGATAAATTTTCCCACCTGTAATGTTATCAAAGGTTTTTATTACATTCCCAATATTAAACTGAATATTTAAAGCAAAATAAATCCCCTTTGTGAATGTTATTATTTATTGCTGTACTGTTATTGTTTTAGCGCTATGAATTTTCACTGTGCATGTTAATTTCTCATGCCTGTTTCGTTTTCATTTTACAATAATACACAAAGTATAAAAAGTATTGCAGCTATTCTGAAGTACCTTACCATCTCAGTATTTGACGTCGTAGATGCATTATTTTTATTCTTTACTGATTAATAGTTAGGTCCGTTATTATGGATGACGTTTTAAAACATTGAATTAAGGAAGAATTCATTTGCAGTACCTACATAGTTTTTTGATCAGGTTATTAAAGCTCTCTATTAAAGTCTAGCGTTGGTATATACCGATTATCTTAATCTACATCCGAGTGAACGAGAATAAATTATTTAATCTACATTGTACATACACGCAGTAAAACCACAAAACTGCATAGAGCCAGTTACTAAAAACCAGTAATAACACTTTGAATTTTCATCGATTATCTTTTTATGAAAACTAGTACGAAAAATAGAATCTATCCGCCAAAAGCATGTTAGGGTGTGTCCACAGTTGAAAATGTTTCGTACCAGTACTGATAATGTGTGCGATATATGTCAGGCGAATATAATCTTCGCGATATATTTTTATCAAGCGCGCTAATAACGAGCGGTGACGCGGCATAATCAGGTATAAATGTGGACGCTGGCCCGTGTACTGTAACGCATTGATAATACGTGGGCCGAACCAATTTTAGTGTTTTGCAATGATTTTCGATATTGTTTGCGTGACAAGGTCTGCTTGTCTGCTTGTCTGCAATCTGCACAGATAAATGCAAATGCATTTGCATTTATCTGTTGACATACGAGTAGAAGCATTATTGGTTTGTGAAATATTGGTGGATTGTAATGTGACAAATCTTGTTACGATGTAACGCTGGCTGGTTAGACGCAAGGTTATAAAAGTGTACCCAGACTTAAGTGGCTTGTGTTTGACTTGCCTCTTGGTCTAGTATTTAGAGATCCTGTCTGATAAACCGCTTATCGTTGGATTGATTCCCATGACAAATATTTTTGATGAGCTCATTTCCATGGCATATGTCTGTCTGTATTAAAAATATTATATACGAGTATATATAGGTATATTTCCCACTTGCCGGTTACCATAACACAGGTACTTAATTACCTAATTTGGAATCGGATAATCGTAAGTGGAATTATATTGCAATCTATAAACAATTTTAGCATATGTTTCTAATATTTCTTATTTGATAACATTAATGAAGAAATAATATTTAAGGTCCACTCTAGTGCTCGTAAGTATTTGCAATATCTACATCAAAGGCATGTTTTTTTGTAAATAAGAGCAAATTAGTTTTGTGCAAAGTGATAGATGAAAAATTATTCCGACAAGAAATTTTCAAAAGATCCAATTAACTCTGGCCTCTCGAAAGGGTTCGTGAAGGAGTGACTAACGAATTTTTGTTGATGCCAAAAAACGGTACGATTTTTCTGTTAAAGCTATAGCCAATAGAGTAAATTACGGTGAACCTCTGTTAGAGTAAAGTGCTGACGAAGCATTTTTGCAGTTAATTTAAATAATATTTAGGTACACAGTAAAAACTGGACATAATATTAACAAAATACGGAGATAAACTGGTCAATATGACTGATTAGATTTGATCTGTATTAATTTTGAATAATTAATCTCATGTGTGTATGTATATCATTTTGTTACGCCATTTTTATGAAATAAAAAAAATATGTTATTATAAAAATTATAATTATTAAGAGATAAATTCCAAAAAGAATTTTTGAATGAAACCTGATTCCCTTTTACATCGGAATTTGTTTGCATTCCATCTCTTTTACCGACTGCTGTCTTTAAACAACCTTCACTTTACGGAACTAAGAATCTCGCTTGTCTTCGTATTTTGTCCCCGCATTAAATCTGTACCACGTAACAAACAAAAGATTTCCATATCGAAACTTTTACTTCTCTTCCTCTTTGCTGTCCATCATTAAAATTAAATCCTTGTTACTGCTAGCTAACATCAATCACGATAATGGGTTAAAAATCAATGATAAAGTCTATTTTTGAAGAATCTTTTACCAAATAAAACGTTGATTCCAATAGATATTCAGGTCATTCTTGTTCAAGTGTTTGTAAGAAAATCGGCCAAGAAGTTAAGAAAACGCGTGTCCACAAATAAAACCACATCGCGAAGCGTTTAGAAACCGTGTGTTCTATATTTGTAAAGCTTGCTTGGAAATATCGTACACTTTCCAAACATACTTGTTTACAGATATTTATCAAAACTTTCTGTTTTGATCACACCGGAGATATCGCTGTCGAGTTAAATGCATATTTTATTTTATATCCTCACGTGCTATTTTCGTTTTTCTGAATCAAACAATTGTTTTTGTACACATAGTTAATTGAAAATTGGTCTATATTTTTAAAGGTTGATTCTGTTACTTTATATATGTAATTTTACTGTAGTTATCCACTACGCATTTAGTCCGAGGGCATTTGAGCACCGTGAACCGAAAAGTTAACTTCTATCCATCCGAAACTAGATGGATATCTTAAATGAAAGGCAGGCATGACAGATAAGACGCGGTAGAAGCATTACTGTGGTAGTAAATTACTGTGGTAGTAAATAATAGTACTCTTGTCGTTGGGTTCTTCAAGCTAAACTGTGGAGGTACTAGGCGATTTAACCCAATTATTGTCCATCCATAAAAGAAACTTTAATGATAATTTGTTATTAGTAGTCACTTATCTGATTTTCTTTAAGTACTTTTAAACACATAAGTATATGGATTTGTGTATTGAATACTACTGCGCCATACCTATTACACTGTGAAGGTTATCTAATATTTCAGCTCTGAATATTTTTCCTCGGCTATGGTTTTCTAAAAATACATACAAAGCAAAATCCGTATCCGTATATAATATTTACGTGTACTTCACACTTTGGCGGTATTTCAGTCTTGAAAGGTTCGTAGAAATTGTGTTTCTATATTTTTAAAAGCTCACTCGAACAGCTTGGCAAAGTTTCTACATATTTTCAAATCGTTCTTTCGGCTTCGGCCATAGTAAAGGTAGATACGATGTTATTCCAGTATACATTCGTGTCAGATTTTAACGTGCCATTATTGTATTATAAACATATTATATTATCTACGTAACTTATAAAGAATTCTGTCTAACGATTCATTTTTAACAGACTTTAAAAAAAGGATGAGGTTCTCAATTTCACTGTATTTTTTTAAATGTTTGTTCCGTCATAACTTTGGACTGCGTGAACCGATTTCGATAATTCTTTTTTTAATTGAAAGCTGGTGTTTCCTGTGTGGTCCAGATCTTACCATGGCATATATGAGAAAACCATAAAAGTGTTCAATTTTCATTACGTATGTGCGCGGCTAATGGACTCATTTCTTACTGGAAATGGAATTGGAATTGAAATGGATGTACTTCAAGGGCAGTTTAATGAGAGTTTGGTTAGGTTCTGATTATGGGATCCATAACTAAGTAACGGAACTCTTCAATTCTTAAGAGCAAATTAACGATAACTTATAATTAATAATGATAATTAACGATAACGATACTTGGCCGAATCTTTTATAAGCTATCCGGATAAGTGTCTCACCTACCGTAACGTTATGGTCAAGTAATTGATGCAGTCGAATATGATGATCAATGGAGCTCCTTAACGGCTTACAGTAAGGGTGCGATCTGTGACAAAATTTTTAACTGTCTGCTATCAAATTGTAATGCGACTAAGTTCATTCCTGCATTGCAACGCGAGGCAAGCACTCTAATTGCATTACTTAAGGTGTCTTATGTGTGACCTTCATTGTCGGAAGGTATTTGACAATCATTGACGATCGTTGATCAAGCCGAGACGGAGACTACGTTTTCCGATATTTTCCCTGTTAAAAACTTTTTTCATGTGAAACCGTACTGTGGAGATTATATTTTTACGGTTC
>DWDX01003241.1:0-13485 GCA_018245675.1 Agara michaeli | reverse complement strand
GCAGGCAACGCACCGGTAGCTCCCCTGGTGTTGCAGGTGTCTCTAGGCGACGGTGACCACTCACCATCAGGTGGACCATCTGCCTGTTTACCATGTCCTTCTGTTATAAAAAAAAAAAAAATTATTGTTAAGCCAGATTTATTTCATAGTCAATAAGCGCATTCCAAGATTTCAGTTATTTAGGAATAATGCATTAAAAATGTTTATAGCATAATGATATACATAGCTTATATGCGAATCGAAGCAGACGAATATAAAGTCTCCTTATAAGAAAACGTGATAAGAAAGAAAACCCACCGCACGATTGCGTAATCAGCGCGTGTGAAAGTTTCACTCAAATCATTACCGATACGGACAACTTCACTTAACCTTAAAAGCAAGAGCAGTGATAAATCGCGTATCCCATTTCGTAACCTCCAGTCAGATGGAGTTAGGACTTAAGTAGGATTACGATAAAAAGCCGGTTAACGATAAGAATACGATATGTTCGAGTATATTCTATACGAAATACTTGGACCAAAAACAAATAAGAAGTTCAATGTAGATTTTTTTTAAATTACTTATACACAAACCTAAATAGAAGTGGAAGAATTCACGGGATTTTTTAATAATGTTCGTACAATATTAATAATAATTGTGTAATAGTAAATAAAATAAATACAGTAATAATTATTATTAATAGTTTATTATTATAAAAAAGCAATATACATACATATTTTTTAGGTTACCTCGTCGCACCAACTAATTAAAAAAAAAAAATAGGTAATATTAAAGAAAACATTAGTTTCAATTGCACAAAAATAAGCATTTGATCCATGCAGTAGGCAACACCAGACAAAAACCCATTACGCTGGTGATAATGCAAGTTCATAGTGGCAGGTATTGTTCAGTGTTGCCAGAACAAAGCGTTAGGGTTGCCGTCTCATCTACGGACCTATTACGGTCCATTGTTGAAGAAGCATGTAGAAAATTAAAAGGATGCATTGTTTGCGTTCATACGCTATGCATATCAGAGTTTCTTCCTGTTTCGGTTATACTCATAGTCACAGAACATTGAAATTTCAATCTTATGTCGTTGTAATTAAAATGGAAAGTTACTTGTACTTAAAAAATTATATTGATTACTGGTTTGAAAGCATGATAGGACAGAATATCCTTTCACCCCAAGTTATGAAGGTCAATATGTAATTATTATTTTAATAACAACTTGATATAACAACAAGATGGATACATACACCAATAAGCAAAAAAAAAGTAATACCATGAAGCTCGTCTAAAGGAAATATATATATATTTGTTTTTACCTAAGTATATAATAATCAAACCCTAAAGCATACGGAAAGAGCGCAGAAATTCAAATACTGTGCTAAAAAGACAAGCAATTTGTGTCCCCGTTTCTAAAGTTACCGTGTTCGCGGTTCATCAACCGTGTAAAACTTGCGACGTAATTTCCTGTAGGCCTAACTTCAAGTGGTCTCCCTCAGCGGAAAACTTTAAATTGCCGACGCTTTTTTTCACTATCTTTCCACTGCACTCACTTTTTCCTATTTAAACTTTTCCGTTTTATTCTACAAGCCGCTCCGGTCCGACTTCAACGCCCAACTTCGTTGCGGGTGCATGATAAAAATATTATTATGAAATAGCTAGTGGTTCCCCAACTTCGAACGGGGAAATTTATTAAGTTGTATTAATTAAAAAGTTACAATATTCTTTAACATATCTACCTATCCTCATAGAAACGTCAACTAACTTAGTTTTTAGGTTTTGAGAAATTTTATTATCAAAGTTAAGTTTCAAATCGCATCAATAAATTATCAATAAAGATATGCCATGGATTTTGGAAATCTACCAATTTTCCTTATAAGAGATATGATACAATACAATACAGTTAAGTATACCGTAAAATTGCATATTTACATTAAATATACCTACATAAAACATCTTTGCAATACTTTCTCACACAACATAATCTATGTCCATATTATTATAATTTATTCAAACTTCAACATAACATAATCATCTTCATCTGCAGATATTATGATAAATGTGCTGGAATATGTTTATTCGTTTGTTGGGTTTGGGTACACCTCACCCAAAAATGTTAAGACCTAATTCAAACAGGTATTGTTTTACGAAAGAACTAAGTGACTGCAATTATTTTTACATGCCACAATGGCCACGGACCTTTATCGCGGATGCGCGTTGACCACACTGCATATGACCATACTGCACCACGCTTCTCCATTACGGACCAGTGAACAGCACCACCGAAACCAAACATTAAAAGTTGCGCAATCGATGCCACGAAGCCATATAGGTGTACAAACCTAGTATGTGCATCAAGCTCACTCTCCCGCTCGTACAATCCCGTTACAATCTCTCCAAATCACTTCTCCCAAGAACTCTTGAAACTCACGACCGAGCTGAGCATTCGCCAATCGAACACATGACGGAGAGAATTAGAACTGAAGTGCATCCGCACCGTTAATTTCTTTGTCCCACTACTACAGAAGGCAAGGAAACACACAAAACAGAGTAAACGTTAATATAAATGTTACTGTACTCTTACATTTCGTTCAACAAATTATTTTGATTTACGCGACGAATATGGGCCGGCCATTGTTTTGAATTTAGATTAAACATCACTTCTATCGGTTATCGGTTTAGCTGATTTTACAATTCAATTGAAATAACAAATTAAATACGTTTCAAACCGCTGACGACACCGCTGCTTTAATAGTATTTACCCGGAATCATGTATAGCATACTCGTAATCATTACGCATAGGTACTCGTATTAAGCATTGACTAAAGTGAGTATTAAGATTCCGCTAATATTGTTGGTAATAATTATTTTATATATATTTGTTTAATTCCATACAGTGACCGCAATAAATTCTTAAGCAATGAATATATCAATAAATTTTCTAAGAAACTTTCCTTCACCAAAGTAATAATTTGACGTAAACATAGTTTTCACCTTATCTTTTACATATTTAAATTGCTCATTGAGTTGTTTAGAATGATTTACTGTAATAAATTGTTCTATTTAAGTCATAGACTACAATTAATCATTGAATCGGTCACCTATTAAATCAGATTAACTTGCAGAATAATAATTAAGTTCTTAAGCAAATGTAACCCTTAAACAGCTTTTCATTATTTATTACGGCGCCAATGCAATCTTATTTATCAAACGGATATACGGATTTGGTTTTAGTACTGAATAATTAATTGAAACCTATATTTGCTATCTGCAACATACCGTTATGGTTAAATTAGTTCATGCAATTATTGCTAGATAATAAAGTTAATGTCATAAAAATACCAAATTCGATACGGAAACCGCCGCTGACTAATAAATATAAATTATAAGTCGGATTATTTAACAGTACATTACTATACAGTTTGAATAATGGAAAAGTAATTTGTATACACTCTCGTCATAGCGTTTTACTTAGAATTTAAGTAACAGTTACAGTATTCGTATCGATACACGGAAATAAGATGTCAGAGAATAAACTCATATTCATGCCTCCAAAAAACCGACCGAATTCGACTCGAATTTTGAACCTTTCATGGAATCCAGCATATTGTTCCGGTTACATGAGAAATAATGCATTAACGGCTTTGACAGCTGCACTGATGTTAATGGAATAATGCGGGTGCGGTATTACGCTCTGTCGCTTAACTACTCTATACATTTAACCTTTTCGTACAAATCTATTGAATGTACAATAATTGTATATGAACGGAGGAAATGAGTCTGTGAGCTGTGGCAGCCACTCGAATAAAGTACCGATAGGTATAATAGACACGTGTTAGCTTGTTTACATTTATTTACGGGTATGGAAACGGCTAGAAATCATCTTGTCTTTATAAAAACTTATCATTTATTTCTTCAGCTCAGGATGCTATTAATATACTTTATAGCAAGGTCATTTACGATTGACAACATGGTACATAGTACATAATAGAATCGTCAATTAAGCGTGACTGAAGACATTTTAAAAAATAGAAGCGTCCTCATAAAATCATCTAAGAATATTTAAGAGTAGTTAAATTATTCGTTTTTCAAAAACAAAGTATTTAAATTAATACTATTATTGTATCTTTTCTCATCTCATTCATGCCTACAACTTTGTATTCCCCCTATAATTTTGTATGTAAAAATGAACAATTACTCTTACTCAAAACAAAGATGAGTGGTCAGCATTCGACGTTCTAAACTGACACCGGAGGCGGGTCTCATAAATATTTTGAGGGAGAAAATAAAATTTAAAAGTAACACCCATAATTTAACCTTACGGACCCCATTCACGTAATGTTGCATACGTTTTTGGAATCAGGCGTCAATGTTCGCACTGTTATGCCTTACGACTTAAGAAATACGGGCGAGAATCCGGATATGTCACGACACGCACTCTTTTCGACGTAAGCGACAAATCCATGCTATTTTGGACCTTATTGTTTTGGAAATTGGAACTGTTCTTTAAACTGCGTCTTAGTTGCCATATGCAAAGCTTAGTGTTGGATACGTGGTTTCTGCATACGAAAGAAGGGTCATTTGCAACTGTAACCAGCTACGTGAAGAAAGGTGTTCTAGATTCTCTTTTCGAGTCCATTTTTCAGATTATAATTTATAGGTTATGTAACGTTATGTTTGCTATATGAATACTCGATTATTTTTCTGAATCAGATAGGATAATAAAACTCTTTTTGAAATTTGATTTTATGCTCATACTTAATTGAATTACTGACGCAAAAGTGCATTTTATCTACAAAAGTTTATTTTGTATTAAGTATTTTTTGTAGCAAAATTAATGGTTTAAAAGTTATCATAATTTGTAATTTACTGCTAAAATACTTTTACACTCGACCAATATAAAGTTTAGCGTAAACAATTAAACTGTCCAACTATGCCAAACTGGTGCTAAAATAACGTGCATTGTATCCAGTGGCATCGCAATTTGTAAACATACCTCCAGCATCAAAATTCGCCTGTTACTATGGCAACCCCCCTGCGGTGAGCCCAGCGTTCCGGATTGTTTTGAAAATCTCCCCGGCCGTTGTTTAATCCCTTTGAAAACAATAAAATAACTCAATACCGGCCATTTTACCGGATAACCCCTTTAACGGTCGTTGCTAAAATATTTTCCATGTAATACTTCAACGAAATTGTAAATTTTTTTATTCATAACGCAAATCCGCTTGCCGTGAAAAATTTAAATCCATAAAATTCTCGGTGTTCGCGTTAGTATAACCGAAATATATGGGAGTTTGTTAACCTTAACGCTACGATCTTATCATTAGATTTAATGTTAGTAGATACTGGGTCAGCGTTAATATTAATTACTTCAAAGGTATTCCAAGAATGTAAATGAATATACAACTTTACGTTAACATGTTATTAAGTTATTAATTTATTTAATAGATTCAGCGTAATAGCCTACTTTTACGGTTAATTGAATTCTATGACGACAACAATACACCTAGCTAAACGGTGATGTGTAGCGTCTCTTTTTCAAAATCTCGATTGCGGAAATACAATCTATTTCTTTTATATTTCAATCAACTGGCTGCAGCAACAAACACGGGTAAAAATACGACACTAATAAGGAGTTTGACATACGTGTCTTTGATAGGAAAAGTTTAACCGCAGTCAAGTTGGCATTCTATAAAAGCTAACGTGTAAAGTTAATGGTTGGCTCGCAGAATGCTATCCTCGAAAAGGCTTTTAGGAGGTTGCTCGCCTACCATGTAGTCTGATTATGAAGAAGATAGGCGAATACGCTGGACTCGGAAGGCCGAGGATCGGGCGGAGTAGTCCTCAGTAAGAGACGTTTATGTCTATAATATCGGTGCGTTCCGTCTGGAAATCCTGGACATCTCCAACAGCGTAGAAGAAGGCTACCAGGAAGGGTTTTAACGGGTAAAAAACCCACATAAACTAGCATCTCTCCCAAAGAAATCTTTTCAAACTCTCCCCCTCACAAGAAAAAGTCTGTAAAGGTTGAGAACGGATGGATGAAAGAGATTTTAACTTTGACACGTAAATGGGTAGTTTTACAGATTGATAGTTGAGTGGAGTCTTTAACTGTAAGTAACAAGTAACTATATAATTATACAAGCTAAATAAGCTGATATTAAATTTTAAAGCCATCATTATATTCATTACAAGTTTATAAGAACCATTTACATGGTACCAGTAATCGCAACAAGATAATCCTGTACTAGTGGAAAATTAAGCTATTTCTACGCCATTAGTGCCAATTTATTCGCGAAAGCTTTTAATCTTTAGAGGCCTAACCGGTGGTATCCTGGTGATACCAGAAACATTAAAGTGGAGTAGGAACTAGGGTCGGTAATTGCTCGTTAAAGTTCATGGACCGTGGAGCCGCAGTATGAGCCACGAGGGGAGACTTGTCTAATGTTGCGTTCACACCAGCGATGTAGCTTTATACTTTAACTCTCAACCTCCCTTCACATTAAAATTTTGCAAATAATATATATTTTATTTTAATTACACCAAGTAAATTATTTTTTTCAAACAATTGAACATTTTACGATTACTAAGATGTTTGTATTTGAATTAAATTTATCGTTATTTACAAAAGGATTATAATCAGTCCAATAAATATTGTTATAAAATCCTTCTGTGATTTACATTAGCACCATAAAAATGCATTCAAAAACAGGAAACATAAAATGTTCAACAATGTTTATACCATTAAATGTTTTATTGTTTCCGTCGGTGTATTAAATTATCCAAATTTATGAAACCCTATAAACAAATTAATGAGTGGTTGATTTAGACATGACACATACTATCATTCTTAGAAAAGCAAATATAATATTGTTCGTCTATGTCTAGCTGAACATGTTGGGCTGAATTATTATCAGCGATGAATCTTTAACATAAGTTTTTGCTATGAACATGTCAAAACGCTTTATAGTAATAATAATAGTAATAGTATAAATAAGGGTAAGCTAAGCAATGTCAAGCTTTTTACAGATAATTTTTAATCACTTTGATAATATTGGCGTTGTTTGAAAATGTTTATAAACGTTATATATAATAATACTCACTTAGTATTATAAGCTTAGTGCCAATGCCACTTTTAAGGGTCAAAGTTTATCCACTCATATTTCGCAATTGTTATTTAAGAACATATGACAGACCTCCTTGAGTAAGAAAGCTTATGGTAGCTACTGGATCAACATAAACGGTAAGCTGTTTACATTGAGAAAAGCTTAATTTAATATTTGCCTCATATAACCTCTCTACATATAGAGAATATTGTAATATTATGATCTAAATTTAAATAAATGTACTATAATAAAAACTAAGCAGCTTGTTAAAAGATAAAAAGGTTGTAAAATTGGCAGATAACAAAAATCGTCTTCTCCCGAGCCGTGTATATGTCGAGATCGACTTGTCTTTTTTATTCCTTTGATCTTTAAAAATCGTCTGTTCAATGTGTTTAGCGCGTTTATGCTTTTATGGTGACGTTGTTTATATTCTAAGTAGATGATAAGATAGTAAATAAAAATGACACGGATAGGTATAGCCGCGTATCACGGAAAAATCTCACAACATACTCGTCATCAAAAGCGTGGAGGAGCGATAAAGGAAACGATAAGGTATTTTTATACACAAAGGAACTTTGTGTTGTATATTTGAGAATATTTTCATCATATACGATAAAAGATACTACGCGTCGTGCTTATAACCAATTTATTTTCATACCAATCTTAGATTGAACGTAAATATGAAAGATACAGTACACCCCGAGATTTCTGATATGAAATGTTGTCAAGACTCACGCAGCTATTTGCGACAAGACAAATTACGCTTAAAGGTTGTATCTGTGAGAGCGTAGTGGTTCACCTTTCAGAGTTCCCACTCTGGGGATCTGGGGATCACGGGTCACGAAGTTATGTGAGTTTTTAAGATTCAATATCGCTCCGATTTTAAAATGCGGAAGTAAGACTGTAAGTATCTACACGCTTTATATTTCTCTATAATGATCTACAAGATTTGTGAACTTTAGCAATCTCCACTTGGCCATTATGGTGTAGTCTTCACTCTTATTATTTTGAGTACAAAAGCTATGTCCAACTGCTAATGTCCTTTTCGTGAGTAAGAAAAGAAACGTCTACGGCAACATTGTTACAGTTATTGGAACTGATCAACGTGCATTTCAATGCAAACTAAATCGTGGTATTGAGCTCGTAAACTGCAATATAACTGCCAATCAACCGTGCGATTGTACAGGTGCACGGTTATAAAGTGAAATGCTGCATTGATGCTACCACTGTACAACATGCGAATATAATGCATAACGCTCCAAGCTTAAGGCTTAGAATTGAGTAAGCGAAAATGGTACGTACAAACGATATTCACAGTGGGGACATCATAAATGTATGCACGCAACCAGCAGTCAATTGACATGACAACGCGAGCGACTGGACGTTAGGCCCATATATCACAAGGTTGCCATGGCAACGACGCCAGCGGCGACGTTAACTACGTGGCCGTAGACCAAACCACACAAATTAATGCATATGGTAGCTAAGTATCATTCATTGATGGCTGTCAATGTACCCAGCTTAGGTATATGAGAGGGTGGCTTTGGCAAGGTTTCCTAACAAAATATAGCGGCGTATATTATAGCATGCTTTACCTACGTGATAGGCGCTCCAACCACCAGCACTGCCACCATCCAACGATGCCCTGCCTGTCATCACTACAGGATTCCACGAATAAGAGGGCCCATATTACTTCGAAATAATGAACTACTGACACAAAACCATAAGCAATTGGTGGTAATAGCCCTTAGAAAACGACGCGGTATTTTTGTTATACATAAACAATATTATTATAGATATTAGCGTTACCATTCTGAAACTGTTCGCACAATTTATTCCCAATTATATCATTTTTCCATCGTTTTGTTGTTAACTTCTACGCGTACATCATTAACTATAGCCTCTATGTTAGTTTTTATTAATGTTTACTTTATTAATGTATGCACATAGTCATTAGTCCATTAACGTTGCAGGCATTACGAGGAGGGCTCGTGGCTCGTTAACTCCACGTGACTGATGCGATTGCTATCTGAAATACGATTAAATGAAAATGTCCTAACAGGAAATTAATTTCAGTTTGATTGCAAAAAGAACAAAAATATTTTTCTCACTGAAAGACCAGATTATTTTTCTCACTTATTTACGATACGGTCGAATATTAGTGCTACTTAAATACCTCTAATATTACATCAGAATATTCCAATCAGAAGGGAGTTACGCATACTTAGCGGTGATCCAAAAACTTAAATAAACTAGCAGTATAAAGAGAGTGGGACAAAATTGGTACTCCTTGAACTTACGACTCATGTTAATAATACAACAATACATTTTAAAACATTCGATATAAAACAAAGTTTCCCGAAAGATTTATTTGGAGCGCTTTGAATATTGCAATACTACTGCACCTAATGGGTTACAATGCAATGCTTTGTCCTCATTAAAAACAATTAATTTTTAATCAAACCTGAACAATACGGGTTATATTTATGGCAATAAATATAGTTTCAATGGAAAAGTACTTTTCTTTGTCATAATTCGCTAACACAATCAGAGAGTAACGTTTTGACATAGAGCATTAAGCGCTGAGAAAGCTGAAGTTTGCATAAGAGCAGAACATTCCCGCTTCAATAATGTGGTACTTGACGGCCTCGAGGGTCTAAAGAGTCCTCCATACAGCAGCTGTTAGAGACCGCAGTAGGTTCACCAAAAATCATCACGAAACGAGACTCATAGGTTGAAACCGAATCATGGACAAACAAAACTTTTCAATAAGAATTGTTACTGCAGGTAAGTGGAATGTTTTATATCCAACTTTATAAATCGTATTTTTTATCACCACTTTAATTTCTACATAAAGATTCTATTATATAATTGCCTTTGTTCAAATCGATATAATTAGAACTCAATTAATACCATTTTAAAATTCAGAATCGTATAAAATATTTTATTTATAATATCCATTCATAACTATTTTTATTTCTCACTACTGGGTTCGTGTCTCTTCCGGGAGCATAGGACCATGTTCCACCATGCTGTTCCAGTGTTGTTAGGAGGACATCATCGGAATATATCAACGAGCTCATAGGCAGTATGTACGAGTAGTAGAGAAAATCCATTTTCAATAACTGCACACGAACACAAAACCACGCTCATTCCTATTCATGCAAGACAATCAGTACAAAAGAATCTAATGATGAACCGTCTTTTATAATACAAATCCTTTTTGCTTTAAAATCTTAAAAGCTGGTGGAGTGTATAATTATAGTTTTGAGCGTCCCCTCTTTTCCTACGCGATAATCGACTATGGCAACCCTAGAGCCAGCTGGGCTCCGTCACAGATTAAACGAAAAGAAATACAAGATCATTGTGCAAACAACTGTCTCAACGATACTGTGTTTAGATTGGGAACTAGAATATTAATGTTTGTTTTGCACTCATATAAACATTTTTAGCGATTTGTTGGTTTTGTTAGGATTTCAGAAACGTTTCTTTTTCGTTTTTGTAACATCGTGGTGACCGGCATATATTACTGGCTACTTTCGAAGGTGCAGTAATAAAAAAATCAATTGCACAAATTGCGAAGACGCATTATCATTACAATTTTTGATTAACACTAAATAAAACAACATATAATAGAAATATACTTAATCGAAATTACCACAAGTATTAATAAATATACATTGTTTGTATAATTATGTTGTGTTTGAATTTAGTAGAATGGAATTTTGAAGTTTCTCTATCTCTCTCTTCTTTACTATACGAATATATATTTACAAATAACATATTTGTTTATAACAGCATACTTAGAATGGCCTGATGTTTTTGAATTTTAATAAAACAGATAATTATTCGACATGGTGTAAAGTTGGTAAGGTCACTATAAAAGGCACTCCAGACATGCGACATTTTTAAAATGAGAACGTCAACAACAACATTTAACCTTGTGGCAAACGAACGCTCGTCGCGACGAGTCCACAAGTTAATGTCAACCAACATTGTTCTATTCATAATGGGGTTCTTGTGACGCGTTTGTCCAAACTTGTTTTATACGTTAGAAATTCTGGATACATTGTTTACAATGCTAACAGTTGACACCTGTCGACCAAGCGCTCACAATGTTTGTACTCCATAGTATAACATCAACAAAACATTGACATTTCAGTTGTTATAAATATGATAACCGAAGAAAAGCCCAGGATTACTTGTGAGAAAATTATCAAACAATATAATATAACTAAACAAAAACGAAATAAGCACGGTGTAAACACGCTGTTGCCCCGTAAGATTAACGTGTGACATTAATTTACTTTTGTTTTTATTTAAATATATGTTTATTTTTATATTTCTCCTTAATTAAAAACATACTGCCTTTCGAAAAGAAAATAGCTACTCGCAAATCTATTTATTTGTAGGCGATAAGGTGAATGGACTTCGATCGCATGTAACGTTAACCTGTCCTGCCTTTTTATTGAATCAAACACGATAATAACATGCAATAAATAACGACAGCAACAGATTTATGCTTCGTGACAATGATCATTTCGTAATGCGTTAATTATAGATCAATATAAACATATCGGCAAGGTTAATTAAATATAGTTACATATTATGTAGAATTCTGCGAGACTGTGACATATCGCACGATCGAACTTTATTGTTCTGCTTGACTCATCCTGAAATAATCTATGACTAAAGCGAACTACAACCAAAAATAGCCACAGATTCAAAGAAACGATTTAACAGTGTGCCGACGCTGTGAACACGTCAATGTATTTACCGGAGCTTAAAACGAAAGTTATTACATAGTTCTGCGGTAGGTCGTACAAAACGTAACGTTCTCTGAAGTGCTAATCCGAAACATGTGTGACCAAAAAAATTACCGAAGATAAGGGTCAATTTCGAGAACACGGCTTGCAACGCATAGCTGCTATAAAAAGAACATCAGATCAACGCACGGATTGACAATGACAAGCGTTTAAGAGCGACGTTTATTTATTTGTACAAGTATTTCCTTTTAGCGACGGCGCAATGTAAGACAAAACAAGGAACTTTTAGATAAGTGGTGTACGTCAGCGCGAGACACGGAGCGCTATATTATGGTAATAACTTCAGCTCGAAGCGGAAGGTCGGGACAGGCGGTTAGCTGAACAGGAAAGATTGAATTAGAAAATGTATTCTGGTAGGTGTTGTGTAGGACGCGTCAATTGTGGAAGCTCTGCTTAAGTTCTGAACGCAACAACCCGGCCTCAATAGATAAAAGATTACGCAACTCAAGCCCATTGTCCTTTGAACAGGTCTCTATTCTACATGACAGGATTTGTATCGTGTCGCATTGAACTATTGTGTTGTCGGCTTGTTCCTTTGATGACATTATTTTGTTGCTGGGCAGCTTGGTGGCAAATATCTTGTATTCATTATGCAAATATAAACAAAACTTTTGTATATATTATAATTGATATTGATTAATAATCGTATATACGAAGACTATACTGTATTTTCCATATGCTTTTAATAGGACTGCAATAAAGGTATTTATTCAACTGCAGTACCTACTTAACAGTCTATTTTATTAGTTCTTAGTATGTCATGAAAAACGTCATCAAATCTTTTGGTATGCTATACATATGCAATAGAACAAAATCCTTTGCGAAATTTGTCAACGATCTTTTTGGTTGTAATCCGCCGAAACAAAGGGAAAAGATTAAATAATATAAAAGGTTCAATGTCCCAGTTTATATACTAATAAGTTTTGAATCAAATTCTCTTGGCAGATTTTTTTTTGAAGTTTTATGGTTCTAATCAGTCGCGTAAACAAAGGAGAAAGTTTAATGGTATGCATAGTTCATTCCTCGGTGTATACTAATAGTTTTTGAATTGACACGGGACCGAAGCATCTACTAATTATCGAATGTGTAATTGAGTCGTCGTGAGTCACCCCGCGGGCGCACATCTGCTGTATAACGCATAATGCTTTGTGGTACGTAACAGCACAATATTCGATTTCACAGGCGACATCATGATCAGGGCATAGCCTGGTTTGATTTCGGTCTCTCACTTTGGGACTCTCAGTTCAAATTTGGCACCAACCTCTGATTTATCAAAGTTACGTGCGTTTATAATTTCAACATTGAAGAAAATCGTGAGGAAATATGTACACCTTAGAAACCTGGGGTTATGGGCGGCCAGAGTAGGAGCTCTGACCGTCCAGTTAGTGACCCCGGGAAGTACGACGGTGTGTGTGGCCATATTCCGTCGTCAGGAGTCAGCAGGGATGATGTCCCGTGACGAGCCCAAACAGGGCGCGGCGCAGGAGGACACCGGTGCGTTCCGTATGGAGATCCCGGAGTCCTCCAACAGCGCTGAAGAAGGCCACCGAGGGGGTTTTAGTGCGGTA
>DWDX01003240.1:0-13489 GCA_018245675.1 Agara michaeli | reverse complement strand
CCTATTCCATTGTGGGACTTAAACGTAACTAGTGAAATGTGGGGGTGTACTACACTCCTCTGCCTACCCCTTAGGGGGTTACAGGCGTGATTTTAGGTTTTTTTTTAAAACAAAGTTCCAAATCAGTTCACGACAGAATCTGGTAGATCTTATTAAGCTCGCATGGTAAGCACCTCGACGGGCGCAAGGATTTGCAACTGTCGAGTTACCGTTTGCCGCTGCGTAAACTTTGTTAGTGCTTCGAGCAAGCTTCCACAGCTTCTCCCCGGGTGTGGCTTGAATGCTTTTCTTTTAGTGAACTTAGTTAATTGATCTGCTTTTGTCAAAATATTGTGGTTTCGATTTATCTCTGTTGCAGCATTGATCGGTTTGTTATATACAACAACAGAACTTAATCTCGTATTGATAATGAAAGTTTATATCATGTAAATAACATATTGCAACCAATCCAATCCCATGGACTGTATTAGTTGACTTTCATCTGAAATTGATCTTTGAGTTCTAAAAGATTATTTTATAGTCTGTATTATTATTATTTTACCATCACGCCAGGTCCCTAAGGGGTGCGCAGAAAGGACCTAGTCCAAAATATCCCTGTCCTGACAAACCTGACGTGCTTCATATACACTCATCACTCTTTTCAAGCAGACACGCAGGTTTCGGAGACATTGTAATGCATCGATAACAATGAAGTCTCTGGTAACGCCAGAGGAGTGTTTTTAATTGGAGTTGTTTGATGAAATCTTTAAAGTTTATCCGAAATCCCCAACGACTTTTAGAAACTTCTACTACAGACGAAACTATTTAATCTCGGTCTCTGCTCCATACTGAAGCAACTCGTAGATGGAAAGATAGCTTATTTGGAGTTAAGTTAGATTTGTGAAAAGTACTTAAGCGTGCGATGTTAAAGAATAAAAGTATGCTAATAAGAAAACCCCCGAAAAACTGGTACCTTTTGACATCTTAACAACAACAACATACCATCACGCCAGGATCTAACGAGGTAGGTAGAAAGCACATGACATCATCACAGCTGGAAATAGGCCTCAAGGTCTACTACAACACTGGACCCTCTGCAGATCTCATCCAGTTACTACCATACGCTTTCTTAAGCCCGTAAGGTAGACACTTTCATGTACCTGTTATGTATTTAAGGTATAAAATTAACAAAGTTATCAAAGATTGTCATATATTCGTATAGCCCTGTCTATGTTTGATATAATTTATCTTATTCTTGAATTTTCTGTTTTATGTGTTCACGCCTTCGGTGCGAAATATCCTAATAGTCCCATGCCACAAAAAGGTTAAGAACCACTGGTATATAATTAACATTGTAAATCTGAAGTTGATTTTCCTTCAGCTTAGCAACAGATTGATTAAGCTTGTTTTCTGAACACGGTATTGTCTCAATGATTCATTCAATAAGAAAACACGGCAAGCATTCCAAATTATTCTAAAACAAGATTCGAAAACAAAGTTTGATTTCATTGTATCAAAATATGTCAGAGAATTTATCTCTCCAAATACCTGTCTTATACCTGGCAAGCAATAATAAGGTAAACAAATTTTATACTCTACCTTAATCGATGTGTAGCGACGCTTAGAATGTTTTATGCATTAAATTGAGAATTTCCAATAAAATTAATCTAATTATTTAGTATATCGTGATCATCATAATATCGTTTTGTCTTACGGTTCAATTTTCTTAAATTGATATAAATAAAACTTAATGTATCTCCATTAAGCTCGATCAGGGGTGTTTGTACATTCATAGATAAAGGCACATTCATACATAAAGGCACATTCATAAATAAATGCACATTCATACATTCATATATAAAGACGATCAGAGACGGAAGACTCGAAAAGTGTGACTACCACATCACTGAATGAGTTGCTGCCAACATAATCGAACCGTGTCACATACAAAGCTGGTAATATTTCTTTTATATTTATGTTGTGAGTTAAACGTAAACGGGCCGGGCAAAAAGCCTTATAATCGTAAATAGCGTTGTTATGACATACTTTGTAAACGGATCTTCATTGAAAGCTCAGTAACTCGCGTTAATGGCGATCGTAATTGATGCTATCAAAATTTATTGTATCTCTAAACGCGCGAAAGAAACGACGGAGTATTGCACGACTTCGCTTCTCACGGAGCTGAAAACAGGTTAACAAAAACTGTACAATTTGTATGAAAAATTCAGAAATTCTCTCGGTGGCAAACAAAAGAACGATTGATCTAAGGTGCTTCTCTATTTTCACGATTTTCTCGATAAGTAAGACCGTCAAAACGAAAAACTCCCGCACAAAATATAACGGTTATTGCCTCAATGGGTCTCTCGGGTAAATGAAATCGCTTTATTGAAGACAAAACCCCTGACGCAGCGCGGCAAGCTTCGGGACGAGGGAGGATATATTAAACGGCGCTGAAACCTTATTAAACAATATGGCCGAATTTAGGAAAATAACATTGACAATAACCTCTGCCTACCCCTTAGGGGATTACAGGCGTGATGTTACGTTTATTGACAATAGTTGACGATGCTGCAGTAACTTGTAACTTCTGCGGTATTCCAGGAGCGCTATGACATCGGGTTCTTCAAGGAAGGCGCCAAGAGAGCTCTCCTTCAAAGTCGGCAACGCATTGGCAACTCCTCGGGTGTTCAAAATGTCCATAGGCGACTGTGACCACTCACCATCAGGTGGCCTGTCTGCCTGTTTGCTAGGCTAGGCTATAAAAAAGTACCTTTCCATTATTTTGTGGTGACAGAACTGTCCTTAGAAACCGTGCTATATTAAGTTTCAATGCAGAAATGATTTTGGATGAAGTCGCCGGATTGGTAATTCATGTTCAAATTCAGACCATTAAATTTGGAAAGATGGACAAAGTATATCGTAAACAGCAACAATCTTATAGTAGACATTTTCAGACCGATTACAAACAGAAAAGGTAACTTGCTTACTACACCTTGGTTTAAATAAAACAGCATATGAAACTTACTACAATACTAGACAAAAATTAGTATAATAGATCACAATTAACTCAGTCCGCGCAGCAGGCTAGATAAATTGGAAACATTCTAAAAAATATATATAAAATTTGCTAAATCGCTAACATAACTTACATTTTGCTTATGCGATTGACAACAGGAAAACAATAATTACTATCGCATCAGTTTCTATTACTTCATCCCACGTAGGAATCTCCCAAGGTGTTCCACAAGAATCGATGCTCCGTTCATCTCAGGGCATATGGTTTATTAACCTTCAAAGTCGTGATAAACATTTGAAAGTTAAAGCGAGATGCGTACATGAAAACAATAGTAACATGGTTTTTCTCTCTATTTGGGTAAAATGCCCTGCCAATACAATTTAAGCATTTGTTGAAATTGATCGCACTAAATCAGCTTATCTGAGCACTATGTAATTAGGCAACTTAAGCGAAATATCTAATTTAAGCTAACTTTAAACTTACATTTTGTTCGTTGTACACATAATAACTTCATCAACAAAATACGCATTATTTCCTCCTCACCTTGAGTTATCTGAACCTCGACACTAAATTGCCTTTTAGTCGGGACCATCCCAAATATACCAGATGCATACCAATACTTTTTACTTTCTAGGACTGTCACCGGTGTCTTTTCTGTCTGTATAACGTTAAATCACTATTTTTAGGCAAATTCTGATTACTGCAAAGTTATATAAGTAAAATATACGAGCTGCAATATACAAATTCTTTCGTTCCAACATAAACCGAGTGCGTAAAAACGTAAATCGCTATCTCCAAAACTTACTTGAGCGGCAGATATCGCAGCTGGAAACATGGTCGGGTCGTCTCCACTCCTTGAAGTCCGATTGCCTCTGTCGTCGTCATCGGACTCCGAGCCGTGGACGCCAGCCCCGGGGCTTGGATCACTGAACCTCAGCTTCAGATAGTCTCGTCTCATCTTGAGTTTTAAACGAAACACTTTGAACGCTTATGAACTGACCTCTCTCACTCATTTTCACTTACGCCACCGCGTCTCCTACGTCCGTCTTTGGCATCGTTTGTATCTTTGGTATTCTCTTTGGGAATGTTTAGTTGAGGATATTTACTGTATTAACAGAAATGTATGATTTCTTTATCGATATCCAACATGTGCGTTAAATATTGCATGTGATTTTTGTTGTTAAATAGATATGTTGGTTTGTACCTACAAATATTATCACGTGTCTTAAAGTAGTATAACTACGACAAGTACTTATAAAACAATATTTTTTGTTTACTGGCAAAAAGTTCATAGTTGTGGAGCGTATATTGTCCGCATTAACAGATGACTATTTATATTTCTATTATCAATCACTCATCGACAAAACCTTAACTTCACGCTTAACGTATCCTATCATAGTAACGAACTATCGCAAACAAAACATAATCCACACAAAGTCAGTGATACAAAACTCCCCAACGAGTCCACTCGAGGCGAAAGAGTGGAACTAAAGGAAATATGTTCAGTTTCCGTCAATCAATAATTATTTTCTCTAATTAATACCCTGTAAACTGAACTGACAACGAAATTTGTTCCTTGTGTACTACCGATAAAGCGCATTATAGCTTACAAGGGGTGGACAAGAAGGTATACATTATTCGCGACGTAGAACATTTTCATCGCCCAGACATAGGCGTTCCATAATTGTGACTTCACACGGACTTTGCAGAGTTTTAAGCACTTTAAGGCGGTCATTCTAAACGGATATCAATTAATCTAATAATGGTCATTGAAATATGCCGTATACTATACCGTACCGTCATAACTTTACTGTAGACAGAGTGTATTTAAATTATTTAAAATAAAACTATTCAAGGTTGCGGGCGCTCATCTTCTTAATAGCAACTATAAAAGGATAATCCGTTTTCCATAACAAACTAACCTCACTAACCAAACACTAATTCTAACTCATACCACCTCTTGTGAATGCTTTGAAAATGGAACGATACACTCAATTTAGTGACACCGCTTGTCCGTTTGATCGCGTTTTAGCGCGCTCCATAAATTTGGCGATTCGAAAATATTCCCAAAACGCGAAAGTCCGAACGACCCCGTAAAGCGTGGCGCGCCTACCGTCCTACGCGTTCGTAACTCGACACCGCACCGTCACACGAGCCGGCAGCGTCCTTTGTCGCGCGCGTGGAACCGGCTCTGTGGAACTACCTTTTTTACTGTAGGGAAGTAACTTACGGACAATGGCCACCTGATTTTGGACTCACGCATTATTATTATTATACATAACAACAATCAATACTGGACCGATCGAAGCTACAAAATTATCCTACTGCTGTAGTCTTGTTTGAAGTTGCTTGCGGATGTAAAATTAAGTTGGTATGTTTCTAGTTGACGAAGCGCGTCAGGTTTGCAAGGACAGAGATTTTTGGCACTCGGTGCTTTCTGCCTGCCCCGTAGGGGACCTGGCGTGACGGTATACTTCTAGTTCTACTGTATGTTCATATACGCAAGTACCATTTTAAGTTCTGCAAATGATAACATCTAGCCCTTGCTAGGAATCCGGGCACATATTATGTATGTATTTTATTTCACATCAATCGGTTTGGTTAACATTAAGGTAACATAAGGTAAGGTAAGTAACATTAAGGTAACATAAGGTAAGGTAAGTAACATTAAGGTAAAATAAGGTAAGGTAAGTAACATTAAGGTAACATAAGGTAAGGTAAGTAACATTAAGGTAACATAAGGTAAGGTAAGTAACATTAAGGTAACATAAGGTAAGGTGAGTAACATTAAGGTATCCTCGTAATTCAAAACAATTGAATTGAATGTGTTACAGCAAGTCTATTTCAGATATGAATCAAAACCTCTGACCTGGTTTCATTCGAAAAACATAATATATGATTCTGAGATTTAATGTTCCATCGGATACTGCAGTTGTACGAAAACAATAAACGAAGCTAACAGGGGAAAAAAATGTGAAACACATTCACAAATTCACGTGACACAAAACGTTCTCTGTGAAATTTCCGATGCTTTGGAGCTTTCAGCTTTTATGGAAACAAAGAGCTTGTAAAGCGGATTGCTTTTTTTGTATCGCACGTACCATTATATTCAGCAATGCCAAAAAATTCGAAAAATATCAATCCGGTGATGATGTTTACTTCATTTTGGAAACTATTTAAATTAAATAATGCTATTGTATTCTGTTTCTGTCAATCTACAATGAAGCAGAGTCGTGTAGTATCTTCCAGGCATCTCTCAATTGCGAATTAGAGATTGAGATTGGAGGAAGAAGAGAAGAGTTGAGACTTAAAAAAGATTGCAGACTCAGCTTTGGATGATGTTTCTTATAAACTCTATATTAACGAGCAATTCATTTTAAGTCATATGTATAAATTATAATAGTTGAATATCGTTTGAACTAAATGTTTACCTACTTCGTTACTACTCAGGTTAATAAAGGTGAAAGATTCCCTTTTGCTTTTATTTATCGTTTTGATTACAGTCTTTTAGGATTGAGAATAAATAATTTGAATATCACTTCATATACTAAACTTGTAATAAAATTTGCTAGGAAAATGTAGTGTTTATAGATTTTGATTTCAATATTATTGCAATTTATCGATAAACCCACTTTTATAGAAATGGATGAACGCTAAGAATACCCTCCCCACCTATTCATTTTGACTCGCATCACCTCAAGGAATATTTTTACCTCACCTCACACATTCAAACCTGTACATTGGGTCAGCTACATTACGCGCTCAAACATAAATACCGAGTTGGGAATAAAAACATTGAAACCCTCTCAGAAGTAGTTGAGATGCCTGTAATATTTAAGTTTATATAGAAGATCACTAGCTATAATGCTGGTGAAAGATATGTGCAAAAATGCTTTACCTGCTGTCTTTCTCTAAGGCGTGCGGCTTTTACCGAGGCATACCCAAAGTGCGCAATATATTGACGAACACAGACGTTTATTTGCACAAATAAAGATGTTACAAGATTATTAGTTCAAGCGATATTTTGCCTTTTACGGCGTACAAAATCTGCTAAAGGTATAGTTGATGATGGTGTTGTTAATGATAATGGTAAACATGCCGGTCTTTATAGTATTGATGAAGATGACCATAATAGCGATGGTGGTGATGGTGATGACGGACCGTGGCGTGCTGTTGATAACGTCGAAACGTATTCAAACACAAGGAAATGTCAACACAATATACCTAAATTTTCAGAACGACCATTCCTGAAAATGAAACGAATGATTGCGTGTAAAATACCGTTGCTCGATTTCAATGGATGAATGGCGTGTAGTGATTTACTAAATATAAATGAAAATGAACAATTATTTGATTAGGTTAATTGTAACGAAAATTAAAAGAAATTGTTATCGGGCGACATACCGAGAGTTTTATAGCATTTCAGCACCTGCGTTGGTAGTCGTGTAATTTTTATTAGGCGTTTTCGTTATACTATTAAAGTAATTCAAAGACTACATTGAAAAGTACCTGCTAACTATGAAATTGAAAGTAGATATACCAAATTTCCTAAATCAAATAAATAGGCAGTTTAAAGGTTATCATTTTATACAATTATATAGGTAATCATATCATGTATATACTGTACCATATACGTATATAATGTATGTATACCCTACGTTATAGCAACTATATAATATGAATGTAGACGAAGCGCGTCAGGTTTGCAAGGACAGAGATATTTGGCACTCGGTGCTTTCTGCTTACCCCGTTAGGGACCTGGCGTGACGGTATGTTGTTGTTGTTGTTGTAATAAACATAACTGAACTAATATAAAAAAAACGAGTCCAATCCGCTGTCTTGTGGTAAGGTACCCAATCCAAATGATGGTGGAAATTTGGGACAGTACTAAATTTATCAAATATTGTGTTTATTTATACATAATTACATGATCCTGTATTGACCCTAATAGTTTTAAATTAAGTATCTTAATTACACATTAAATATTTTACACGGGTGACATACCTAAATTAAAAATCGTT
Source organism: Agara michaeli (assembly GCA_018245675.1). Lineage (NCBI taxonomy): Eukaryota > Metazoa > Arthropoda > Insecta > Lepidoptera > Hesperiidae > Agara > Agara michaeli. The sequence continues at coordinate 5,473 of DWDX01003240.1, read as the reverse complement.
AGGTTTCAATTATTTTCTGAATATATCATTAATTCGATATTTTTTCATACTTATTCAATAAGTAGGGTACCTGTGTTTTCAAAATATTTTTGGACAGAGTAATCGTGAGAGTCTTGTAATTCAATAGGATAATAAAAAAAAGTTAGATTAGCAACGATCATAGATGATTCGTCCTTACCTTTTCACACCTTACCTGTCCACGCTATATCGTAACGCGTCAGACAAGGATGGGTATGTGTATTTTGTTCTGTACCTAACACAACTTTGAAGCAACAAACATTCAAATCAAATAATGATAATGGTATGTGTAAAATTAAAAGACGTAGGTATGATATATTTAAACACGAAAAAAGTCAAGGTGACGTCATAGAATAAAATTAATTGCTAAACAATTGAATATAATATTTTTATCGATTTATTAAATTAACAAGTACGCGTTATTACGATGTTAATTTTATTATTTCATTACTTTAGGGGAAATCATTTACAAAAGAGATAACCAATGCTAGTGTTACTGGCTGGTGAGAGAGTCAAAAGTCTTCGAAATAGGCGCGCATGTACGAAACGAGTGAGAATGTAGAAGTACGTCAAGTTAGAGAAGGATAGAAATATTTGCTTTCTCCCTCCCGCGTTAAGGACCTGGCGTGATGCCAAGTTCTTATTTTTACTTTAGGAGATAACAAGTATTTTAAATAATCTGTGCTTTTGTACTGCTTAGACAATCTATTCTACATAATATACATTCAGTATTGAGTCAAAGTTGTAATTTAGTGTGTCTGTGAGACATCATTAATTTTAATTTTTCGCTAATTAACTACAAAAACATGGTAATTTGGTTTGCAAGCGCAATTTCAACTTTATAATAACCACTTTGCTAGCTATGTGAATAGAATTCAAATTTCAACAAAACACAAAACGTTTTATTATCTTCACACGGGTACCAACAGGAAAATTCTTAGTATCCACCTTCAGACTTGTTCTTCGCGAGACAAAATCATCGACTTGAAATAACATTGGACAAATTATTTTTATCCTTATTGCGACGTTTTGTGTAATAAATAAATTATACGCGCGCTGTAAATGAATTAAGCTAATGTCTAGAATAGCCAGCGGTACGTAATTTTGAAAGGTTAGGGTGCATGCACACCGCTGTTCTTATAATAAGAACATGTTCACACGTGAAAGGAGAAAATATAAAAAAGGCTTATGCTAGAGATAATGGAAATAATTAACAATTTTTTTCGACCCTTTTATTGGTCCACTGCTGGGCCGGGTCTCACAGTGAGAGGGTTTTAGGCCGTAGTCCACCGCGCTGGCTATGTGCAGATTGGTAGGGTTTACACGTTAATAGGATCTTGCTCATGAGCGTAGGTATAGTTTTGTTGTGATTCTGAATTTTAAAGGCCTAAAATGTACAGATTAACTATATTTAGGAAAAAGGCTTGGCTCGGAGGAGTCAAAAGTCTCCGAAACCGGCGTGTATGCATGAAGGAGTGATGAATGTACACGAAGCGCGTCAGGTTTGCAAGCTTGGTGCTTTCTGCCTACCCCGTTAGGGACCTGGCGTGACGGTATGTATGTATGTAGGAAAAAGGCAGATTTCTAAACGCCTTTCTAAGTCGATTACAAATAACACAGACCTACGCAACGCAGCAAATGATAGTTGCTCTAAGTAGGCAAATACTTTTGAATAAATTATACAAGTTGAGATCTAAAAGATATTTATTGAAATGGAAATTTAAATTTCCCAGGTCCCAGACTACCTAAACGGTCTACTGACGAATGACTACGTTGAGAAAGGACGGTTAGCTTCAAGGGCTTAGGTTTTAACGATCAGCTTATATTTATGTGCCTCTTGTAATTATCCTACTTCAGTTAAGGATACATCATTAAACGTAACAAGGACAAGCTTTAGAGATACTGCATCTGCGGTGACACCTGTGCCAACTACTGAATACTAAAATCTAGTGTCATTTACACATTTCTCTAAGTTTAAATTAATGGTATTCTGTCATTATGCTAAGTCTACAAGGAAACTGGTTGGCTGTGAGTTCGAATTGACGCAAGGCAATAAAGAGACAAATTTATAACTACTCGCGAGTTTTAAACAACGTTTTCCTGTTTCAGAGCTCGAGGACTTTGGAATTTTTGAACGTAAAAAACATATAAGATACACCCATCTACAATACGAGTGGCACAAGGCAAAGATTTATTGGCCGCAAATAATAAATCTCAGAGACGATTCCATTGTCTCGAGTAGTAATGCTGCTATGACCGAAACATTCTACTTTTAAAACAAAACAATAATTTAATTTGCACATTAAATACTATTTTGTTGAATATATATAAGAAAATTTTAAAAAAAATGCAGATATAATGAGCATTCTCGACTTTGTCCTAATATTACTTCGTTCCTTTTAGCTATATGTACGGAACGGCGGCAAAAGAACGGCATGAAGAAAACCGGGCCCAAGAGTGCACCTTGAGGGATGCCAATGTCCATCAATGAATTCAGTTTATTTAACGATCATGATCGCTTGGCGTCATACTGACCTTCGACAAACAAGAAGTAGCCCTTCTCGCTCCTGCTCAACATCTCGATAGCGACTTCTACCATCTCGTCCAATGTGGGCTGGTTTTGGGCCTGCATGTGGTAATCCATATGGTCATCTTGAAACAAGCCCAGTAGGTACTCCGGGAGATCGTCCGAGTGAAATACCTGAAATGAACAAATCATTATACTATAGTCTCAGTCAGTTCAATTAATATGATTTGTCAAGATTAATTAGCACGAATCATCAGCATTATAAGACTTTGCTGATCATATGCTTTTGATAACATTGTCTGGTTATGGTAGTGCTGCGCTCATGTGCTTTTAGTATTTGTTAATACATGTTCTCCTCGGAGTTGCTCGTAAACGAGTTACTAACTCTTGAGAATTAAAACGGTCATCTCTGGTATCCATCCAAGTTGGTAATGGTCTTCAATTGCATTCAGTGATATTCCAAAAATCAGATTAATTAGGCCCTTCATGAATCGAAACTTTAAGATGTTCTAAAATCGCACCTTCATCAACTCCACCCTATCCGTGACATACTGGTGCGTGGCGTTCTTCTGCGCCTTATCCACGTGCCACATCTCAGTCAAGTCCACGCCGTCAAGCCGTCTGCCCGTAGAGTTAACCTGAGGGGTCGATATGTTCACGGTCAACTCTCTTCGACCACCACCCATGATAACCTGGAAAGTAAATCAAATAATAACGATAAGTACGACTGCGCTCGGGGATAATGGCCCTTATATTTAGTACACAGGAATAATAATCCTCCTTATTGTGGTATACAGAAACATTGGAGAAGACGAACAGGTACAGGACAATACAATTTGGCGGTGTTATCGCTAACATGCGATTCATTTCAGGAAGCCAGCGCAAATTAGTAGAAAAGTAACCAAATCAAAAACTTCTACTTTGAATCGAAATAATTTTTATACGATATGATTTTCATTTTATACGTACATTGTAAATACAGATACACAGTGTAAAATATTAAAATTCAACACAAATTTAAATAGTTTTATTCCTCATACGGTATAACTATCACTTAATAAAAGTCTTACGCTTTTATAGCTGTCATTTATCGCTTTTAAGCGCCCCTCGGGCTAAGGCAATCTAGATTAGAATCCAATTAGATTCAGATCAGAAACCTCCATTCTTTGTCTAGCACTCGAAACTCTCTTGATTACCTTGACGAATAAGCTGGTACGTTTTGTTTTTATATATCATTCTACCTACATATGAGAATACAATAATGCAGCGGATATTATGCATCGCTAGTGCTTTGAAATGGCAATTCTGTAATAAGGCTTCTAACGATTTAAACCTATACAATAAACGTAAATTTTAGTCCAATCGCCTTAAAGATGACGTCGTTAGTTTTCCAATAATTCTTCGTTAATATCTCAATTAAAATGTTAGAATTATATACCATTGTTTCTATACGACAATCAATTTATTATTACACGTTTTGTCGGTCTGTTTGTAACGCGAATAATATTGTTTTTAAATAGCTTTAGCCAATAATCCACATAATGTCGAATAACTTAAGTGGTTTATTGAACTTATATTAACTATTGTTAACAATAATATATTTATACAGGTGTACAAACATTAAACTACTGGCATTTGAAACGTTATCCAGCAAGCGTTTTATTAACGTACCACAATACGATTTCAATATATCTAATAGATTATTACCAATAGAACATCACTGAAGTTACAAATATAAAATGTTTTCTAATCGTTTTAATATACACATAGTTTTTATCTGATCGAAAAGAAAAAACATGCTTTCAAGCCCACTCCAAAGATTGACAACATCACATAGGAGAAAGTACTGAGATCCAGAGCAGTAGCGGTAGACTAATGTTTAAAAGAACGAAAATATATTTTGCGGGAATGATAAAAATATGGTGTCATTTCTTTGAATGGCAAATCAGTAAGTAGATGATGACATTAACGAAATGGGTATTACGAAGGTAAATGAATTTTTAGAGCTACTTGTTTATATAGATATTATTGAACCCAGAGGACTTGCGATACAAAATGGCCCCTCTTTATATTGTATTTATCTTTACTCTGCTTAATGTTTTCAATATATTATCTTCCAATGTTCATTACCGATGGTCGAGGTCAATATTCGCTTTCATTTATCTATAGCAATAATTGCATTGGTTTGTTTGAAAACCAACATAAATATAGAAGTACGCAAATTTTCAGATAAAACAAGTGCCATTTAGACCTGATATGTAAAACTACCCGCAGACTTAGTCGAGACGGTCTAGATTCTAGATAACTGAATATCACACATGCCGGTAAAGCCTATGCAGACAGTTGTGGTATACGTCCCCATTTGTTCATTTTAAAAGATAACCACAATGGATAGCTTCAGTACAAAGAGAATCGCTAATGAGTTGTTAGTTTTAAAGCACGGCCTTTTGTTGGCTAGGAAAGTAATACACTTTCCAATTTGCAAAAACAAACTATACAAACGCACAACAATAACAAAGTATATTTGTCAGTAAAACTCTTTATATACTTAATTATGCAATTAGAAATGCTTATGAATACTTTATTAATTAAATGGTAACTACCATTTGAGCAAAAAATAGCATTTGTTTAATGAAAATTATTTAATAGAACATTGTCAAATAATAATTACACCTGCGCCCTAACGTGGTAGGCGGAAAGTACTGAGTATCAAATGTCTGTGTATCCTTGCATAACTTAACAGTTGTAATAACTTAAATTATGGTTATATATACAAACATATAATTTAAATGTAACAAATGAACCTAACTTGTACGCAATAAGATTAATATTAATTAAGGTTTGATTATTGAGAGACTGAGACACCGATGACAATGAGGATAATCTCATAGGGATCGTTCAAGTATTACGTAAGCACCGAAGGGGGAG